>ONZH01018573.1:0-27059 GCA_900303285.1 Rhinella marina | reverse complement strand
TCAGTATAATACAGCGCCCCATACCTCTTACATCCAGTATAATACAGCGCCCCATAACTCTTCATCCAGTGACGTCTCCTCTGATGTAGATCTTCTCTTTCCTCATCTTCTCCTTTCAGACCAGACGCCATTTTTCAGCCTTTCTCATCTCTGCAGTTTGACAGAAAAATTTTTTTAGTTTACTACTTTTCCGCATCATCCTCCCGTCTTCTGGACAATCATCCTACCACCCCCAGTACTGTGGCCACTAGTACCACACAGATAGTGCCCTTCAATAATTATTGGCAAAACAGTGTCCTAAAATAACTGCGCCCAGGAAATAGTGTCCCTGACAGTAATAGTGTAAACATAATGTCCCCCAGAAATAACTGCTGTGCTGATACTGTGCCGGGGTGCCCCCCACAGTAATAGTGCTCCCCAAAGTCCTAACTAATAATTTTCTGCCAGAGTGCACTTTTTAGTAATAGTACCCCCAACAGTACTAATGTCCCCACTGTGCCCCAGAAGTAATAATGCTTCCAATGTGCCAGTAAGAAGTGCCCCAATAATGTGCCAGTAAGAAGTGCCCTCATAGTGCCCCCCAATAATGTGCCAGTACGAATACGAAGTGCCCCAATAATGTGCCAGAAGTGCCCCCAAAATTTCACCCAAATTATGTGCCAGTAAGAAACGCCCCAATAATGCGCCAGAAGTTCCCCCCATTGATTCCCCCCAAAATCATGTGCCAGTAAGAAATGCCCCCAGTGCCCCCATGTGCCAGTAAGAAATGCTCCAGTGCCCCCCATGTGCCAGTAAAAATGCCCTCAGTGCCAGTAAAATGCCCCAGTGCCCGTAAAAATGCCCCCATGTGCCAGTAAAAATGCCCCCAGTGCCCCATGTGCCAGTAAAAATGCCCCAGTGCCAGTAAAATGCCCCCAGTGCCCCATGTGCCAGTACAAATTCCCCCAGTGCCAGTAAAAATGCCCCCATGTGCCGAGTACAAATGCCCCCAGTGCCCCCCTGTGCCCCTAAAAATGCCCCCAGTGTCCCCAATAGAGCTCCGGTCCGTGACTGCTACAATAAAAAAAAAAAAAAACACTAATACTTACCTCCATGGAGCTGGCAGCGATGCGATGCAGGCCTCTTCCGGCCTGTGTCCCGTGCTGTACGGCTCAGGCGGCACGATGACGTCATTGCGCCGCCTGAGCCGGCCTCTGATAGGCTGCAGGCGTAGTGCCTGTAGCCTATCAGAGGAACGGGCAGGGGAGACGCCTCTCCCTCCCCTGCCCCGCAGTACAGGCATCTGTATCGCCACAATGGAACTGCTCATCTGCCCCGCCGCTGGATAATTGGCGGTGCGGCCCTGAAAGTGGCTTAGGGGCCTGGGTCGCAACTGCGACCCCTATAGCTACGCCACTGGGACGAGTGATGGCATTAGCAATCGCTCCTCTCCATACTGTGGAAGAGATCGCTGCACTGACGAGCAGGCGATTGTCAGGAAGGAACGCTTCCTTTCCGATAATCGCAGGCTGTATCGTTCTGTCCAAAGGATGGCTGTCTCAAAGTGTACAAGGAGGAATTCTTTTAGTATAACAATAAATTAACAAACAATTGAGAGAGTGTAAAAGCGAACATCAGTATATCTCGTGACAGATAAAACAGAAAGCTATACCATCAAGGAATTCACTAAAACAAAGTCCTTGTGATTGTAGAGAAGCACATGAATTAGGTGCAGCAAGTGTATTGTCGTGCATTGCAGCCCACACACACATCAAAAGCCCATGAAAACAATCCTCAGCCTGTAGGGTTCTGCTCTAAAAAACATGTTACTCACTGGAAGAATTACCAGCACATACAGATATTGAAAAACACATTTACGTCTTTAAAGTTAAAGTCTTTTGTCTGCCTGAGGCTTATTTCAATGTTTTATTAAAGCATGGTGTCTCTCCAGGGAGCTGCCATATTGTTAGCAGAGATGAAATGTAAGACACGCGCATCATGTAAGTGTCTATTGTTCTTTTTGTCACTGTCTGGTGAAGAGAGGATGCCCCATTATGATGCCAGATTTTGCTCCCCACGACAGAAGTCAGTGGTGTTTGTTTCCTCTACCCACTTTCTACGATCCGATCCCTTAGGCCATATTCCTCACCTTTCTTTTTGCTACCACTATAGTTCTTCTGCAGAGTGAATCCTGCATAGCTTGCTGCCACCTAATAGCAAAGGAAATGGCACTAAGCAGGACTTGGTGCCTCTAAGGGTCCCATAGTAGCCACATGGATTGCCAATATGGTATGTTCGCCCTTAAAGGAAATCTGTCACCAGGATAATCACTATTGAAGTAAATCAATGGCCTAATAGCACTTAGTACCTTATTTCCAGATCTGCATTTGTTCCAGCAATAGATGTTTTCTATCTTCTGAAAATCCAGTTTATTTGGTATGCAAATGAGCCAGTAAGGTGCCCAGAGGGGCGTGATTCTTACAGGAAGCAGCCCAGGCACGCCTCCTACATCACATTCAAGCCATAACTCTGCCCCCCTTTCCCTGCTCCCAGCATGAGGGCAGGTTTGGGCACTAGCAGGAGGTGTGCCCGGGCTCCTTCCTGCAAGAGTGACGCCCCTCTGGGCACCTTACTGGCTCATTTGCATACCAAATAAACCGGATTATCAGAGGATAGAAAACATCTATTGCTGAAACAAAGGCACATTATTATTATTATTATTATTTATTATTAAAGCGCCATTCATTCCACAGCGCTGTACATGTTGAAAGGGGTTTACATACATAGTCTAGACAATTGCTCTAGGACAAACAAGTTACAGACTGGTACAGAAGGAGAGAGGGCCCTGCCCGTGAAGGCTTACAATCTATGCGGTATGTGAGGACACAGTAGGTGAGGGTAAAGCTGGTCATGGCAGTGTAGCAGCAGCAGGGTCACAGGTTGTAGGCTTGTCTGAAGAGGTGGGTTTCAGATTTCTTTTGAAGGATTCCACTGTAGGTGAGAGTCTGATATGTTGGGGTACAGAGTTCCAGAGTATTGGGGCTGCGCGGGAGAAATCCTGGAGGCGATTGTGTGAAGAGTTGATAAGAGTGGAGGAGAGAAGGAGGTCTTGTGAGGATCGGAGATTACGTGTGGGATGTATCGGGAGAGTAGTTCTGAGATGTAGGGAGGGGACAGGTTGTGGACGGCCTTGTATGTATTTGTTAGTATTTTAAACTGAATTCTCTGGGGAATGGGGAGCCAGTGAAGGGATTGGCAAAGGGGAGAGGCAGAGGAGTAACCGGGTGAGAGGTGGATTAGTCGGGCAGCAGAGTTGAGGATAGATTGGAGGGGGGCTAGAGTGCTAGATGGAAGGCCACAGAGGAGAATGTTGCAGTAGTCTAGGCGGGAGATGATGAGGGCATGTATTAGTACTTTGGCAGACTCATAGTTGAGGAACGCACGGATACGGGAGATATTTTTGAGTTGGAGGCGGCAGGTGGTGGAAAGGGGCTTGGATGTGTGGTCTGAAGGAGAGTGCAGAATCCAAGGTCACTCCAAGGCAGCGGACCTGTTTAACGGGGGAGAGTGTGCAGTCGTTGATGGTGATAGATAGGTCTGTTGGGAGGGCTGTGCAAGATGGTGGAAAGATGATAAATTCTGTTTTATCCATGTTAAGTTTTAGAAAGCGTGAGGAAAAGAAAGAGGATATTGAAGATAGGCATTGTGGGACTCTGGATAGTAAGGTGGTGATGTCTGGACCAGAGAGGTAGATTTGTGTGTCATCAGCATAAAAGTGATACTGAAAGCCATGGGACTCTATGAGCTGTCCCAGGCCAAAGGTATAGATAGAGAAGAGCAGGGGACCTAGGACTGAGCCTTGTGGGACACCAACAGAGAGGGAATGGGAGGAGGAGGTGGCGTGAGAGTGGCAGACGCTAAATGTCCGGTCGATGAGGTATGATGCAATCCATGAGAGGGCCAGGTCAGTGATGCCAAGAGACGAGAGAGTTTGTAGTAGAAGGGAGTGGTCGATAAGGTACTAAGTGCTATTAGGCTATGGCTTTACTTCAATAGTGATTATCCTCCTACATCACATTCAGTTTATTTGGTATGCAAATGAGCCAGTAAAGTGCCCAGAGGGGCGTGATTCTTACAGGAAGGAGCCCAGGCACGCCTCCTACATCACATTCAAGCCATAACTCTGCCCCCTTTTCCCTGCTCCCAGCATGAGGGCAGGTTTGGGCACTAGCAGGAGGTGTGCCCGGGCTCCTTCCTGCAAGAGTGACGCCCCTCTGGGCACCTTACTGGCTCATTTGCATACTAAATAAACAGGATTTTCAGAGGATAGAAAACATCTATTGCTGAAACAAAGGCACATCTGGAAATAAGGTACTAAGTGCTATTAGGCTATGGCTTTACTTCAATAGTGATTATCCTGATGACAGATTTACTTTAATGTTAGAATTTGCCATAAGTTTAAAATGCATGTGCAGTGATCCACCAGGGATTGCTGTGAGGAGGATGGGAGTGGTAGTTATAGCCCAGAGGGTGGTTTTTGGTACTCTCAGGTGACATTGGCAATCTCTCCTCTGGCAAGTGCAATGGGCATCAATAAATGAGACTCTCTTTACTAAAGTTCAGAATAGGATTAGTAAGGGGGCGTGTCCGGATGCCGGCTGAGATGGCCGCCTGATCTTCTTGCTCCTGCCAGAGCTCCACTAAAAAGGCCAGCCACATCTGCCTGAGACGCCAAATGGGGAGAAAAACAGGCTCACGGGGCTCTCCTCGACCCCCCCGTTCCCCCTCACCTGCCAGGACCCTGGAGGCCTGTTGGGATCGTGGCCTTCGACAAGGTGCCGGCGGCCGCCGCGCGAACACCGCTGGGACATCCCGCCATTCCTCTCTGCCGCCAGCTGGAATCGGAGGACGCACCGGCGCCAGGGAGGACCCTGATCGCGCTTCCCCGCTTACCTCATCTCCGCTGGGCCAGCCGGGCGCAGTGGTTTCCTCCTCTGATCCCTCTGAGGGGGTGAGGACATCAGGCCTGGTGGCGTCTTCTTCCACTCTCGGCTCCAAGATGGCGCCCGCGCACCACGAGGCGGGAGGCCCTGTACAATGCTCAGGTACCGCCGCCTCCCTTCTGCCTTCTTCCCCTGGCTCGGATGCTTCATCGGAGTCTGCTGGCCGGTCCCCCCCACCTCCCTCATGGCTCAATGAACCTGGGAATAGCCCCTGCCGCGGTAAAGAGGATTCCAGGGCCCTCACAACTACCACCCCCAGAGGGGATCCTCACCCATCCCCCAGTGCCTCTGCCCCTAGGTTTCCCGCTCCTCCGCCTACCCCACCATCGCAATGGGAGACCTACCTCACACAGTTCCCCACTAAGGAGGACTTTAAAATTCTGATATCAGAGGTCACGGGGGCCTGCAGGGCTGAAATTGCATTGGTCCGTACTGACATCAAACATATTGCGGACCGGGTAGAGTCTCTGGAAACGGCACATGATGATACCAGGAATTATATTTCTACGCTGCATACCTCTATGTCTTCTCAAAATTCTGCCCTCAGAGAGATGGGTCGTCACTTGGAGGACTTGGATAATCGGGGTCGCAGGAATAATATTCGGGTCAGGGGCCTACCTGAAGCCACGGGAGATGAGGATCTTTTTGCCACCCTGGAAGCCATCTTTAACCTTGTACTTGGAGAGCCGCAAACTCACAAGATCAAACTGGATCGCGCCCACCGAGCTCTTAAGCCTAAGGGTCCTCCATCTCGCCCACGGGATGTGATATGCTGTGTACATGACTTTTCTACTAAGGAGGCGATAATGGCTAAAGCACGTAATCTCCGCAACTTTGAATTTGATGGAGCCCCGGTCCAACTCTTCCCGGACTTGTCCTGGATAACTCTGCAGAAAAGGAGGCATCTGCAACCGCTCCTTTCAGCACTGCGGGACCGGCAGATTCCGTATCGTTGGGGCTTCCCGTTCTCTCTCTCAGCTAGACATCAAGGCAAAACGGGGACGCTTCGTTCATTTGCAGATCTTCAGCTGTTCTGTGAGGCCATGGAAATCCCTATCCCTACCATGGAGGATTGGGAACTAGTTGTGCCTGTGCCACCGCCCTCACAGGTTTGGACACCTGTCATTCGTAAAAGAAGAGCGGGTCAATCAGATGGGCCTTCAGGGAGGATGTCGTCGTCCCGGCAGACTCCTCTTTCTGCTTATCAGCGTCCCGTGCACTGAACTGCTTCAGCTGCCTCTCCTTTAAAATAATTGGACCTGTTATAGTTAATGGTCCACTTACTTGTTTGAGGTCTCTCTCCTGACCAACTGGTCCGCTATCGAGTCCTGGCGACATAGGGAGGATACTATCTCCCCTCAGGTTCTATCTCAGATATATGCATAGGTGCCACCAAAGGGGTTTACCCCGTATGACTTGTTTAAAGTTATTTTGCCTACTCTGGTTATGTTGCACTTTATGAAGTTCCTTTCGACCTTACTGGGTATTGGGTTGTTTGCCTTTCTGCCTACATCTGACACTGTCTCTACTCGGGAGGCTCTCTCCTTAGTCTCCAGCAGGGTTCTCATTCCCTGGAATAGTGTTTTTTGCTGTTCACTTGAAATGACTGTTTATGTGTTCATGTGGTTTTGTCTCCCCCTACCTTTTGTTTCCCTCCTTCTGTATGGTTGTGTGGCTGAACAGGGCCCTGGCCCTCCTGATGGACTGGTCTATCCACACAAGCTCAAGTCCCGGGTCTTCCTACGGGGGGTTCTCCATGGTGTGTCTTGGCTACTTCTCTCGCAGAGGACTGGTGAGTTGATATTTTGTGCGTGGTCTCATCTCTCTGTTTATCATGGCGAGTTACGTAACTTTAAATGTCAAAGGACTTAATTCCAATGCAAAAAGGAAACTCTTGTTGCTGGAATTAAAATCTCTTAAAGCGGATGTGGTCTTTCTGCAAGAAACCCATCTTGAAGATAATTCTTCTTTTAAGTTCCTCTCACATTTATACCCGGGGATTTACACTGCATGCCATTCTCGTCGTAAGGCGGGAGTTGCGGTTCTCATCTCTGCACAATGCCCACTCACAGTGACCTCATCTGTTCTGGATCCTCAGGGTAGATATATTATACTGAGAGGCAAGCTCCGAGGCCTCCCTGTTACTCTTTGTAATTTATATGCTCCCAATACATCCCAGATACATTTCTTGTCCAAAACCTTAACTGCAGTCTTCAAACGTTCGGATCCTATTACGCTTATAGGGGGGGATTTTAATGTCCTTTTTTCTGATAGTATGGATAGACTAGCGTTACCTGGGAAACCATTACACCCATCACAGCAGAGGTTATCGAGGGAATTTCGCCGCTTAGTTCGTAGATATTCACTATATGATCTCTGGAGAATAGCTAACCCGACCGATAGATCCTTCTCCTTTTACTCGGCGCCACATGGGACACACACCCGAATAGACTATTTTTTGGGGACTATTTCCGCGTTAAGGCTTCTACAGAGGGCGGATATGGGGACCATTACCTGGACTGACCACGCTCCGGTGAGGATTGCTCTGGGTGAGGGGAATGGCCACACTCGTAATTGTCACTGGCGTCTTAATGATTCTCTGCTCAAGAACACCTTATCCTGTACTGAGCTCCGGGATTGCCTTAGACAATATTTCACTCATAATATGGGGTCTGTTGAGAATCCTGGCTCCCTGTGGGAGGCACACAAGGCAGTCATGAGGGGCCATTGTATTGCTCTGGGCTCTAGGTTGAAGAAGGATTCACAGGAGACGATTAGAGCCCTTAGATCTCGTTTACGTAAGTTGGAGGAACGTATGTGTTCGCACCCCTCAATCCCAACTCTCAAACAAATTGTTGATGTCAGGGCCCAATTGAGCAAGAATGCGCATGCGAAAGTGGACAAACTGTTGTTGTACACTCGCCAACGTTACTATGCATGGGGGGAATAAGCCTCACACATTATTGGCAAAACAGCTTAGACAGTCCTCCTTACGATCGGGCCCTGGGGCTATCAAGAGAGCCGATGGTTCAGTGACATATGACCCTAGGGAGATAGTGGACCGATTCTCCTCCTATTACTCGGACCTATATAACCTACCTAATGAACTGCCTACGACTCCTCAGGACAGAGATTGTCTGATGGACTCGTATCTACAGTCCTGTCATCTCCCTACCCTTTCACCCTCGGATAGAGCAGCCCTTGATGAGCCGATTGCAGTGGAAGAAATAATGGAGGTGATTAAGCATCTTCCCGAGGCAAAGTCCCCTGGACCTGATGGGTTCACATATAAATACTATAAAACATTTCAGGATTTGTTGCTTCCTCATATGCAATCTCTCTTTAATGGCTTCTTAACTGGAAGGGCTATCCCTCCTCTCATGACTCAATCCTTCCTAACTTTAATACCTAAGCCAGGCAAGGATCACCTTGAACGGCAGAATTACAGGCCGATTGCCTTGCTGAATTCTGACCTTAAAATTTACTCTAAAGTCCTAGCTAACCGCTTGAATACTTTCCTCCCCTCTCTAATACATAAAGATCAGGTGGGTTTTGTCCCTTGCCGTCAAGGGAGCGACAATACAAGGCGTACAGTAGATCTCTTGGAGGTGATTGCTCGCTCGGGAGAGGAATCTCTGCTTCTTAGTTTAGATGCTGAAAAGGCGTTCGATCGTCTGGGTTGGCATTTCCTCTTTGCCACCCTACGAGCCTTTGGCTTTGGCGGCACTTTTTTGCAGGCAATAAGGGGGCTTTACTCCTCTCCCTCAGCGACAGTCAAACTACTCCACTCAAATTCGGGTTTGATCCGCATATCTAATGGGACGCGGCAAGGTTGCCCCTTATCCCCACTTCTATTTGCACTCTGTATTGAACCATTGGCGGCAAAAATTCGCAATCATCCTGATATTAGGGGGTCAGAGTGAAGGATAAAGAGTTTAAGTTATCTCTTTATGCTGATGATGTCCTCCTCACCCTCACGGGATTACATGTATCTCTCCCTAATCTTCAGATGACCCTGCGGGAATATGGCCGTTTATCGGGTTATAAGGTGAATACTTCTAAAACTGAAGCTTTACCGATTAATGTTACAGACGCCCGCATCGCACTTTTAAAAAATAACTATCACTTTCACTGGAAGTCTGACACCCTTCGATACCTAGGGATTAACATTGCTCCGAGATATGTAGACCTATATAAACACAACTTCCCCTCTATCTTTAGTGAGCTTAAACTGCTTCTATCCAAATGGCAGTCATTGCCACTCTCCCTCTTGGGGCGCATTGCTGCTATAAAAATGACTATATTGCCGAAGATATTGTATCTATTTGAAACGCTGCCCATCCCGGTCCCTCTGAGAGATCTGCGGTCTTTTCAGTCTCATGTCCTCAAATTCATCTGGGCACACAAGAGACATAGAATTCCTAGGTCAGTCCTTTTAGCCAGTAGAGGTCAGGGTGGACTGGGGGTACCAGATTTTGTTAAGTACTATTGGGCTGCTCAATTACGCTACGTACCGGCCTGGACCTCTCTGCACCCTTTTTCTGTCTGGATGCAGATTGAGCGGCTATGGTTGGCCCCAGTTCACCCTAACTCTTTGCTATGGGCGGGCCCTTGTACCTCTATCCAGGATAGAGACCTGTTGGGTCCTATGAGATGTACTAAAATGATATGGCGCACTTGTAATGCTAAATTTCCCCTGGCATCCCGTAATTCGGCAATGACCTCCTTTTTGTATCACCCCTTGCTCCCATCTAGTCTCACTGGTGTAGCAACGAAGGAGTGGTTTCGGGCTCAGGTCTTTCGGTTTGCGGACATAGTGGACCCATATACTAGGGAACTATTGTCCTTCTCTGCCATTCAATCTAAATATGGTCTGTCGTCAGAAGCTGCTTTCTTTTATTCACAGCTCCGACATTTTGCGCAAACCATTTTTCTGGGGCTTTCTGTCTCTCTTCCCACCGCCTTTGAGCGTATATGTAGAGCAGGGGTGCATACTAAAGGCCTAATTTCTGGGATATATTCCATATTGGTCACCCCATATCCGGATAGGTTGATAAGACATTCATACATGATTAGATGGGAGGAGTACCTGGGAAGAGTACTTCCAGATTTGACGTGGAGGCCTCATATGGAGAAGAGCTGCTAAATCCTCCATGTCAGTAATGGCTCAGGAGAACCAATATAAAATTTTAATGCACTGGTACCACACCCCAGCTCTCCTGCATAGGATATACCGTCAGTTTCGGACAGATGTTGGAGATGTCTCTCACAGATGGGGACCCTGTTTCACATCTTTTGGGACTGTCCTAATATACAACCGTTCTGGGTCACTGTTAACGCTTTAATTAAAAGCATTTTCGAATATGACTTTCCTATGGACCCCATTTTGTTTCTTTTGAACATTTTCCCCACTACTCTCAGGACTCATACTCGGAAGCTCATAACTCAGATTCTCACAGCGGCACGGTGTCTTATCCCGAGGTTTTGGAAACAATCTGGCTCACCGGTGCTCTCTGATTTATATGCTAGGGTGGTTGAGATTCGCACCATGGAGTACTCTACAGCTCTCTATCAAGACAAGGTTGTTCAGTTTTATGCTATATGGGACGTGTGGGATGATTATTGGCTTACACATCAGCTTTGAGCTACCCGACTCTTTGTTGACATCATGTTCCCTACCTCTGCCACTTCCTCCCTTCCCCTCCATTGTCTGTGTCTTTAAGTCTTGTGTACCCGTCCTATGTTACTGTTTGTACAACTCTGACTGGTTACCTGAAACCCTGTTCTTGTCGTGTCTACCTTATTTTATATGAAAAATAATTCCACACAGAAGCTCTGTTTTTTCTTTTCTTACCGCTTTAGTATGCTTTATTTATATCTCACATAATGGTATTGTTTTGCTTCACATTGTATCAAGTTTGATATATGCCTTCGCCGACTTGACTGTATCTGGTTGTGAAATACCATCTGTATTATTGTGGATTCAATAAATATACAATTATAAAAAAAAAAAAGAATAGGATTAGTAGTATATCCGACAGTGACAAGGCACAGTTTAAAGAAAATTACAGTGCAAATCCTCCTCAATAGCAATCTGTGGACAACAGCAATGGTGCAGGTTGTAGTACACCTTCCCTTTGTCTTTCTAAAGTCTCTCTCTCTCATCTCCAGAACCTTAGGCTTGCAATGAGGTTCTTGTTAATTGCTTCTGCAAATTTCTAGGCAGAGGGGGGCAGATTTAAAATACAGTTGGCCAGATCATCATAATGTGCACCTGTACAAAAAATGCCCGGTTGTGTGGCAGTAAAAAAAAAATCTCCTCTTAGTGCCCGCAGTAGAGGCAATGTCCCCATAGTGCCCCCATAATGTGTGCCAATGCCCCCTACTGTGTGCCAGTACTAAAAAACCTTTTCTTAGTGCCCCCAGTTGAGTTAAGGTCCCCATAGTGCACAATAATGTGTGCCAGTATAAAATACTCCTATATAGTGCACCCAGTAGATATCCCTATAGTGCTCGTCCCCACCCCCATAATGCACAATGTGTGGCAGTATAAAATGCCCCTATATAATGCCCCTAGTGCTCCTCTCCCCCACTTCTCCATAGTGCCCCCTTAATGTGTGCCAGTATATAATGCCAATATATAGGGCCCCTAGCGCTCCTCCCCCTGTTCCCATAGTGTCCCCCATAATGTGCTAGTATAAAATGCCCCTATAGTGCTCATCCCCACCCCCATAGTGCACACATAATGTGTGCCAGTATAAAATGCCCCCCAGTAGATGCCCCCATAGTGCTCCGATCCCCACTTCTCCATAGTGCCCCCATAATGTGTGCTAGTAAATAGGGCCCCCAGTAGATGTCCCCATAGTGCTCCTCTCCTCCCTATACTAGGCAACAGCATAGTGTAAATGAAAAAAATAAACACACATACTTACCTCCATGCTGCTTTCAGCAATGCGATGCAGGCCTCTTCCAGCCTGTATCCCACGCTGTATGCTGCCTGGCTCAGGTGGCACAATGACGTCGTTGCGCTGCTTGTATCAGCCGCTAATATGCTACAGGCACTAGGCCAGAAGCCCATCAGAGGAACGGAGAAGGGAGACGCCTCTCCCCTGTCAGGACAGCAATACAGTTCAATAGAGAGAGATGAGCACTTCCACAATGTTGTGCGCCTCTGCTATACAGTGGTCTCCCCCCCCAAACAAAATCCAACTAAACACAATGATGGGTTATACTAGTCACCTCTTTCCTTCTTCTCTCTATTAGGTACATGAGGGAACAGTCACTAAATGTCGGCACTAGATAAGGACCTCCATGCCTCATCTCTTGCTGTATTCTAGCAAGAAAATGCTTCCGAATTATTATAATACACATTTTATTTACGTACAAAGTTATAGAAATAGTCCACTGATATGTATTCAATATGGAGAAGCTCATTAGTATCTGTCATATGGAGCTTCTCTACTACCTTCTTCTTAAAGGGGTTGTCTCACTTCAGCAAGTGGCATTTATTATGTAGAAAAAGTTAATACAAGGCACTTACTAATGTATTGTGATTCTCCATATTGCTTCCTTTGCTGGCTTGATTCATTATACACTGCTTGTTCCATAGTTCTGACCACCCCTGCAATCCATTTGTGGCGGTCGTGCTTGTACACTATAGGAATCGGTCTCTCTGGTGACGGGGACCGTGGGAGTGCACATAGGCTGGTGCTTTTTTCTATAGTGTGCAAGCACAGCCACTGCTGCTGGATTGCAGGGTGGTCTTGACTATGGAAACAAGCCGTGTATAATGTGTAAAATGAATCAATACAGCAAAGGAAGCAATATGGACAATCACAATTGTGGTAATGTGTACAGTATAGCGCTGGAAGGTGTGTATATCCCACCCAGATACCTCAGCTGGATGAGATAACTGACATTCAGAAAGCTGCAGTGGTTTCAGCAAAGTGTAGTTTGCTGAGACAGTTTTGTCTAGATGTTGTTCTGGACTGGATTCCAATTGGACTGGTGGATAGGTTTTGGAAGTGGGATCTGACAGTCCACACCCTTCCACTACAGGTATTGCGATTAGCTGAGGAGATTGCAGGTGAGGCCTGCTAGTGTAATCACGGAAGGATAAAATGTCCCTCTGTGTATGTGAGTGGGAGAGAGAGGGCCCCAGGGAACAGACCTGGAGAGGGCCTGTGTGGTCCCAGCCAGGGAGGGCTGGGGGGCCACAAGGCTGAGGAAGCCTATGAGAGAGAGTTAATTTGGAATGGATCCTGTGGAGGCTCTGTGTGGTGTCAGCCAGGAGGGCTAAGGGGCCACAAGGCTTTGTAAAGCCAGAAGTTTGGGGGGCCCAGTGACGCCTATGGATAGAGGGTCGCATGGTCAGAGTCAGGACTACTGGACCATCTCTCCCCAAAGGTGCTGGTGAGGTCACAGCCAGGAGGATGCTGGACCGTACGGCTGAGGAAGCCGCATCTAATGCTGTGTGTGAACGGTGCTCTATAGGTTAGATAGAGACAACATGTGTATTAGGTAGAGCCCAGACGGGCAGGTGTTTATTTGAATGTTTTTCCATGTGTGTTGGTGCCAAAGAGTGAAATAAAGCACCATTTGGACGTTAAAACCCCCTGTGTGTCGGTAGATTTGTGATTGCGACCCCCTGAGAGAGAGCGATCCTTTACACAATACATTAGTAAGTGCCTTGCATTAACTTTCTCTACATAATAAATGCCACTTACTGAAGTGAGATAACCCCTTTAATGGACTGTGAACATAGCTAGTTTGAGGAGATATGCCTGGTAAGGAAGCAGCCATTTACATAGTATAGTAAAAAAGAAAAATATAGATTGCAGATTGGCCTTCATGTTCACCATCTCTTATAGTCTTTATAGCTGGCCTTACACAAGTCTTGTTTGCCAGACAACCATCTCTATCGATCAGCCCATGCACAATGATGGTTGGCTTGGACACCTCTGGCAGTGGCTTATCTCCCTAAGAACAAAAGGGCGTTGAAATCAGAAATGTAATGTGTATAACCAGCTTAACTCCATGATTATGTCACAGCAAGAGTTTTGTCTAATACAACACTTACAGCTGAAGTTTTGTACTTTAATGTTACATAATTAACATAATTGCGCTGACTGACTAATAAAGCCTCTAAATAGTTCGGCATGAAGTTACGGTGCTGGTGTAAGCAATTTAAACATTTTATTTTCTGTTTTATGGCTAAGGAACTTTTGCATCAATCATTTCAATCAATGACTAAGTCGTCAAGTCATGCATCATATTCGGATTATAAAGTTTGTTTTTCGGTGGTGAGTACGGCATGTGCTAATTGGTGTCATTTTTCATTACCTATAGCATAGTTTACTGCTTATGCTGGTTATTATGACGCAGGCATGCACACAAATATAAGCTTTGATTACATAATAAGAATAATGATGAAAGTATTTGGTATTTTTTCATTCTCAGTACCAGAGATACAGTATATTGTTTGGAATTATGCATGATATATGTTTATACATGATAATTTGTTATTGTTACTACAGAGAATGGTTGTCTTCATCCATTTTTTACAGTTTTGTACATCAGTTCCATTGTTTGGGATTTTTCCACAAAATGTCTAGTGTAACCCGAAATGCATCAACGTTTTATCTGCAATTTGTATCCTGCAATGAAATAAAGAGTCTGGTTTCAATGTACACCAGTGCTGGAGCATTTTTCTGTATCTTAACAAAATGTATCACCAAGCCCAGGATAGCGTCCCTGAGTGTGCAGAGCAGTGGTGCACACAGGGGACCATTTCTCCATTCACTTCTATGGAGGTAATGGAAGATAACTAGGGATGAGTGAATCGACTTCGAATGCTTCATCCGATTCGCATAAAACTTTGTTGCTATACCACTTGGAACTGAACCCGAGTTCGATATCAAGGTTTTTTACAGTAATAATAATTCACAAAGTTATTACAAAAAGTCTTGCGATACTTCATGAAGTAATAACTTCGGCTCATCGGAGCCAATACATTCTAATACTGTACGGAGTGCTCGCTCCGTACAATATTACAATGAAGTTTTATGCGAATTGACTTCGGATGAAGCGTCCAAAGTCGATTCGCTCATCCCTAAAGATAACTAATTGCTGTATTCAGCAGTACAATAGAAGTGAATGGAGTGGTGATCACCTATGCACATCACCACTGCATTGAGAGAGGAAAATCTGGGACCCCTGTTCTTGTGATTGGCAGGGTTCCCATCAGTCAGACCCCCAGTTAGCATTCATTTTAAGAGTTAAAATATTAAAATATTGTATTAACTGAATTTTGTTTCCTAGCGAACAATTATTTTTGTAATATTTAGAAGTAATTACAAAACAAATTGTAACATACTTTCTATCTAAAATTCCTGAATAGGTTTATGCCTCTGACACTGACTTTCAACTAGATATGTCTATTTCTTTTGTAATATGTCATATTGCATGTATTATACTTTCATGATACCTTGAATTATTATATAGTGGGGTACCTTTCATAGAGGCAGGATATGCTGTTTCTATGGAGCTTGGCTCTTAGAGAACTAGCATGTCTCCCTAAAGTGATAGATCAGGGATGCCCAACCTGTGGCCCTTCAGCTTTTGCAAAACAACAACTCCCAGCATCCCCGTATAGCCTACAGCTATTAACCTATAGCAGGGCATGGTGGGAATTGTAGTTTTACAACAGCTGGAGGGCTGCAATTTAACCACCCCTGTGATAGATAATTCTTGCATGAGCACTTGGCTGATAGGAAACAGAACCTGGCATAGATGGCCTTATTTTCTTTATTCTATGAGGCTTTCCCTATGCATTGTACATGCCAGATAGTGATCAAGAAATTAACTATACAAATCTTGTTCTATAAGAAAAATCCAATACACTTCAGACAATCCTTTTCGTTGGAAGAGTTCCCTGCTGACACACTGTTCACATGGTGCCTAGCTTGTGAGACCACTAGGAACCAGTGGAAATCTGTTGAGGGATCTGGCAGCAAGTGTTCAATTATTCTTTCAGGCCACTGCAGGTGAAATGTAGCATTACACAGTTCCCATTGTAATTATTGGGCTCTGAATGTAATGTATGGAGCTTGAGACACATTCTGCTATAGAAAGTAAATTAGAATTTAGTAATAGGGTACGTGAAATATATTTTTGAATTATTTCTAAAACAGGAAACCCATTTAAAGGTGTTGTCCGACAGGACTGATTTGTTTTTATATATGGTACAGGATTGGTTCAAAAATGAATTATTACTCACCTCACTCTTTCCTCACCACTGCCATTCCAATGCTTGCTAGATCTCCACTGGTCTCTTCCTTCTGATCCTGTCTCAATACACAGGAAATGCTTGGATATGCCCTGCTCGAGGTGGCTAAGCAGGCATCTAGCGCATTTGCTTGTGTTTCGAGCCGGGATCAGGAAGTGGAGACCAGCTGGGAATGGCAGCAGCAAGGGAATGGTGAGGTGAGTAATGCCTTTGTTCTCATCTATTCTGGCCTTAAATACAAAACAAAATTAGCCCCATTGGACATCCCCTTTAACTTAATTAATGAATAGATAGAGATACACAGTAACACAGTTATAATAGATAGAGTTACACAGACATAGGTCGAAAATGGAACTTAACTGATCTGCTAAACGAGTTCAGTGTGTAAGTCATTAACAATGTTGATTGGTGAACCTTCAGACAAGTATATTCCTGTAACAGGTTTTTGTCATTCGTGCAATAAAGTGATTATGTAGAGATACAAATTTTCAGTAAAGCTACTCATTACATTGCTCAGGTCTAAACTATTTCTTTAAAGTGGGTACAAAACACAGTAAAGTTCAAGTTGAAGTATTCAGAACACTAGAAAAGAGCCTTACTATTAGCAAAAGTAATGTTGTTAGGTCAGTGTTGATCATCACATAAAATCAACTGACGACAGTTATTGAAAAGCTGTTGAAAAATCAAAGAGCTAGAAAAAAGTATAGGAGACTCATTCCAGTATTGGTAAATTGTACACCAACGTGTCCATCCTTCTATTAATGTTGTTATCTTCATTCAGTTATCAATAGCACATTTTGTTTCTACACAAAGGTGCTGGATGCACTATGGTAGACATTATTAATACTCGGACACAATATGGGCATTATTATTACTGTTACTATTTACAGAAAAGATCCTGACACACGCTGAGGCTCTTAACCTATTCACTATTTACATATAGTTAGCGACTAATAATAGCCTTCTTTTCACGTGTGTCTACACTTTAGTAATAAGACATAGCTTTTATTATTACTGTTAAAATCGATGTTATTTGTTTTATTCAATAAACACCCTTTTAAAATTATCAGTGCGGCAGTCTTTTTTCCAAGAGTGTTTTGATTACTGTCTAGTATTGCTGATATGGCTAACCGTGGCAGGCTGGTAGCCGCTCGCTGGCCCCAGACTCTTCCCACGGTGTGCTATCCCTGCCTAAATAATATTTCCCTAATATCAGCTCTCACTATAGACTTAAGCACTGTAGTTAAAAAGCTCCCCTCAAACACTGCCCCCCCCGACATGTTTCGCCAGATCCCTGGCCAGGGGCGTATTTAGGGTTCATGCTGCCCTAGGCACTCTCTGTGATGACGCCCCCCCCCCCCAACGTGACCCATTCCCCCACGCCCCCAAATAGTAGCATAGTAGCCTCTCCTCAGTCCCCCCCATCCCATAGTAGCCTCCTCCCCCGACAGTAGCATAGTAGCCTCTCCTTAGTAGCCCCCCAACCCCATAGTAGCCTCGTTACCCCCACCCCCCATAGTAGCCTCCTCCTGGACTTATTACAGTGACCTATCCTCCCCCCAACCCCCTGGATACTGAAAATGGTCCTCTGCCAAGCCAATTAACCCCCGCCCAACTACCCCCACCATCCCCATACACCCAACTACCCTCAGTCTGTACCCCCCCCCCCACACCTGCCGCTGGTGCACCTAGATTTTCTGATGCCCAAGGTAAATATTAAAACGCCCCCCCCCCACCCCAAATTCTCAACCTAATCCCTTCCCTCTAGTCCTACTGTTAAAGGGGTTGTCCTCTTTTTACTACTAATGACCTATCCTCACTATAGGTCATCAATAACAGATTGGCTGGGGTCCTCCGGCACCCTGACGATCAGCTGCTTGAAGAGAGAGCAGAGCTCATATGAGAGCTGCTTTCTCTGCTCTGTTCACTTGCTCGCCATAGAATTTGCAGTGAAGAGCAGTAAACAGAGCAGAGAAAGCAGCGCTCGTACAGAAAAAAAAAAAAAAGACAACTCCTTCAAAGACAGACTTGGAAAACATTTTATACAGCACTACAGAGCATACAGGGTCATACAACGCCACATATCTACCTCTTACATCCAGTGACTTCTCTTCTCTGATGACGTTTTCTTTCCTCTTCTTCTGTCAGACCAGACCGCCATGGTGACTTCTTTCAGCTGTGCCTCGTCTCTGAAGAGTGCAACAAACAGACATCTTACTTTCCTACTTTTCCATCATCCTCTCACCTTCTCCACATCTCACCCTGCCCGCCCCCCATACTATACTACAGAAACAGCCCCCTGAAAATACTGGCACCACACAGAAAAACAGTACCCCCCTTACCTTTCAGATCAGATCCCCATATCAAACCCCAGATGAGACCCCCCCCATCTACAGACCCCCATTAGACCTCCAAACTCCCATATCTGACCCTCATTAGACCTCCAAAGCCCCAATCAGCCCCTCATTAGACCCCCAGACCCCCTATCAGATCCACATTAGACCCCCAGACCCCCTATCAGACCCCCATTAGGCCTCCAGACCCCCTATCAGACCCTCATTAGGCCTCCAGACCCCCTATCAGACCCTCATTAGGCCTCCAGACCCCCTATCAGACCCTCATTAGGCCTCCAGACCCCCTATCAGACCCTCATTAGGCCTCCAGACCCCCTATCAGACCCTCATTAGACCCCAGACACTCAATCAGACCCCCCATTAGACCTCCAGACCCCCTATCAGATCCTCATTAGACCCCCAGACCCTCAATCAGACCCCTCTAGACCCCCAGTCAGACCCTTCAGGCCCCTAATCAGACCTCCTTAAGACCCCTAATTAGATCCCCAATCATACCCCCCCCCTTCTGGCCCCATATCATACTCTTGTGGCCCCCATATAGAACTCTCCTTCTGGGGCCCATGTCAGACCCCCCCCCTACCTTCTGCCCCATGTCAGAACACCTTTTCTGGCCCCATTCAGACCCCCCATTTGTCCCACCATTCAGACCCCCCCATTCTGTCCCACCATTTCAGAACCCCCCCATTCTGTCCCACCATTTCAGAACCCCCCCATTCTGTCCCACCATTTCAGAACCCCCCCATTCTGTCCCACCATTTCAGAACCCCCCCATTCTGTCCCACCATTTCAGAACCCCCCCATTCTGTCCCACCATTTCAGAACCCCCCCATTCTGTCCCACCATTTCAGAACCCCCCCATTCTGTCCCACCATTTCAGAACCCCCCCATTCTGTCCCACCATTTCAGAACCCCCCCATTCTGTCCCACCATTTCAGAACCCCCCCCATTCTGTCCCACCATTTCAGAACCCCCCCCATTCTGTCCCACCATTTCAGAACCCCCCCCATTCTGTCCACCATTTCAGAACCCCCCCATTCTGTCCCACCATTTCAGAACCCCCCCATTCTGTCCCACCATTTCAGAACCCCCCCCATTCTGTCCCACCATTTCAGAACCCCCCCCATTCTGTCCCACCATTTCAGAACCCCCCCATTCTGTCCCACCATTTCAGAACCCCCCCATTCTGTCCCACCATTCAGAACCCCCCCATTCTGTCCCACCATTTCAGAACCCCCCCATTCTGTCCCACCATTTCAGAACCCCCCCCATTCTGTCCCACCATTTCAGACCCCCCCCCCATTCTGTCCCACCATTTCAGATTCCCCTATTCTGTTGCCACTTTTCAGATCCCCCCCATTGTGTCCCCACCATTTCAGATCCCCCCATTCAGTTGCCACTTTTCAGATGCCCCACTCTGTCCAAATCCCTTTGTGGCCCCCACTTCAGACCTCAGATCAGACAAGAAAAAAAAAAACAACTTACCTCTGGTCCCGGCTGTGTCCCCGCTCTCTCCTCTTCCAGGGCCCGCGCTGAAGTCACCTGACCTCCTGCAGCGTCAGGTCAGAGGGCGCTCTGTACGTCCTGACGCTGCAGGCAGTCAGGACACAGCAGCGCCGGCAAGCAGGAGGAGGGGTAAGTACTGTACAGCGCTACCAGCGCTTCACTCCCCCTCCTCCTGCAGGCTAGTGAGCGCTTCCATTACGGAAGCGCTCGCTAGTATTCCCACAGCACCCCCCCCCCCCAGGGAAAAAAACAAAAAAAAAAAAAAAAAAAAAACAGGATGGTTTTACAATTTTTTTTTTTTTTTTTTTTACAAGATTATTATTGATTAACCCGGCGGGGTGCTGCCCCCCCGCAACCCGCCGCCCTAGGCACCGTGCCCCCGGTGCCTAGTTGGAAATACGGCCCTGTCCCTGGCATCTTCAGGGGTATGGGCAGGGCCGTATTTCCAACTAGGCACCGGGGGCACGGTGCCTAGGGCGGCGGGTTGCGGGGGGGGCGGCACCCCGCCGGGTTAATCAATAATAATCTTGTAAAAAAAAAAAAAAAAAATTGTAAAACCATCCTGTTTTTTTTTTTTTTTTTTTTTTTTTTCCCTGGGGGGGGGGGGGTGCTGTGGGAATACTAGCGAGCGCTTCCGTAATGGAAGCGCTCACTAGCCTGCAGGAGGAGGGGGAGTGAAGCGCTGGTAGCGCTGTACAGTACTTACCCCTCCTCCTGCTTGCCGGCGCTGCTGTGTCCTGACTGCCTGCAGCGTCAGGACGTACAGAGCGCCCTCTGACCTGACGCTGCAGGAGGTCAGGTGACTTCAGCGCGGGCCCCTGGAAGAGGAGAGAGCGGGGACACAGCCGGGACCAGAGGTAAGTTGTTTTTTTTTTTCTTGTCTGATCTGAGGTCTGAAGTGGGGGCCACAAAGGGATTTGGACAGAGTGGGGCATCTGAAAAGTGGCAACTGAATGGGGGGATCTGAAATGGTGGGGACACAATGGGGGGGATCTGAAAAGTGGCAACAGAATAGGGGAATCTGAAATGGTGGGACAGAATGGGGGGGGGTCTGAAATGGTGGGACAGAATGGGGGGGGGTTCTGAAATGGTGGGACAGAATGGGGGGGTTCTGAAATGGTGGGACAGAATGGGGGGGTTCTGAAATGGTGGGACAGAATGGGGGTTCTGAAATGGTGGGACAGAATGGGGGGGTTCTGAAATGGTGGGACAGAATGGGGGGGTTCTGAAAATGGTGGGACAGAATGGGGGGGGTTCTGAAATGGTGGGACAGAATGGGGGGGTTCTGAAATGGTGGGACAGAATGGGGGGGTTCTGAAATGGTGGGACAGAATGGGGGGGTTCTGAAATGGTGGGACAGAATGGGGGGGTTCTGAAATGGTGGGACAGAATGGGGGGGTTCTGAAATGGTGGGACAGAATGGGGGGGTTCTGAAATGGTGGGGGACAGAATGGGGGGGGTTCTGAAATGGTGGGACAGAATGGGGGGTTCTGAAATGGTGGGACAGAATGGGGGGTTCTGAAATGGTGGGACAGAATGGGGGGTTCTGAAATGGTGGGGACAGAATGGGGGGGGTTCTGAAATGGTGGGACAGAATGGGGGGGTTCTGAAATGGTGGGACAGAATGGGGGGGTTCTGAAATGGTGGGACAGAATGGGGGGGTTCTGAAATGGTGGGACAGAATGGGGGGGTCTGAAATGGTGGGACAGAATGGGGGGTCTGAAATGGGGGCCAGAAAAGGTGTTCTGACATGGGGCAGAAGGTAGGGGGGGGGTCTGACATGGGCCCCAGAAGGAGAGTTCTATATGGGGGCCACAAGAGTATGATATGGGCCAGAAGGGGGGGGGGTATGATTGGGGATCTAATTAGGGGTCTTAAGGAGGTCTGATTAGGGGCCTGAAGGGTCTGACTGGGGGTCTAGAGGGGTCTGATTGAGGGTCTGGGGGTCTAATGAGGATCTGATAGGGGGTCTGGAGGTCTAATGGGGGGTCTGATTGAGTGTCTGGGGGTCTAATGAGGGTCTGATAGGGGGTCTGGAGGCCTAATGAGGGTCTGATAGGGGGTCTGGAGGCCTAATGAGGGTCTGATAGGGGGTCTGGAGGCCTAATGAGGGTCTGATAGGGGGTCTGGAGGCCTAATGAGGGTCTGATAGGGGGTCTGGAGGTCTAATGGGGGTCTGATAGGGGGTCTGGGGGTCTAATGTGGATCTGATAGGGGTCTGGGGGTCTAATGAGGGGCTGATTGGGGCTTTGGAGGTCTAATGAGGGTCAGATATGGGAGTTTGGAGGTCTAATGGGGGTCTGTAGATGGGGGGTCTCATCTGGGGTTTGATATGGGGATCTGATCTGAAAGGTAAGGGGGGTACTGTTTTTCTGTGTGGTGCCAGTATTTTCAGGGGGGCTGTTTCTGTAGTATAGTATGGGGGGCGGGCAGGGTGAGATGTGGAGAAGGTGAGAGGATGATGGAAAAGTAGGAAAGTAAGATGTCTGTTTGTTGCACTCTTCAGAGACGAGGCACAGCTGAAAGAAGTCACCATGGCGGTCTGGTCTGACAGAAGAAGAGGAAAGAAAACGTCATCAGAGAAGAGAAGTCACTGGATGTAAGAGGTAGATATGTGGCGTTGTATGACCCTGTATGCTCTGTAGTGCTGTATAAAATGTTTTCCAAGTCTGTCTTTGAAGGAGTTGTCTTTTTTTTTTTTTCTGTACGAGCGCTGCTTTCTCTGCTCTGTTTACTGCTCTTCACTGCAAATTCTATGGCGAGCAAGTGAACAGAGCAGAGAAAGCAGCTCTCATATGAGCTCTGCTCTCTCTTCAAGCAGCTGATCGTCAGGGTGCCGGAGGACCCCAGCCAATCTGTTATTGATGACCTATAGTGAGGATAGGTCATTAGTAGTAAAAAGAGGACAACCCCTTTAACAGTAGGACTAGAGGGAAGGGATTAGGTTGAGAATTTGGGGTGGGGGGGGGCGTTTTAATATTTACCTTGGGCATCAGAAAATCTAGGTGCACCAGCGGCAGGTGTGGGGGGGGGGTACAGACTGAGGGTAGTTGGGTGTATGGGATGGTGGGGTAGTTGGGCGGGGGTTAATTGGCTTGGCAGAGGACCATTTTCAGTATCCAGGGGGTTGGGGGGGGAGGATAGGTCACTGTAATAAGTCCAGGAGGAGGCTACTATGGGGGGTGGGGGTAACGAGGCTACTATGGGGTTGGGGGGCTACTAAGGAGAGGCTACTATGCTACTGTCGGGGGAGGAGGCTACTATGGGATGGGGGGGACTGAGGAGAGGCTACTATGCTACTATTTGGGGGCGTGGGGGAATGGGTCACGTTGGGGGGGGGCGTCATCACAGAGAGTGCCTAGGGCAGCATGAACCCTAAATACGCCCCTGGGTATGGGCAGTATGTGTTTGTGGGCGTGGTACCTATCTTATATAGCCTCCTTGTGATGATGTTTTAAAGGGTTTCTGTCATCACATTTTACCATATTAAACCGGATGACATTTGCAATGTGCAAATGTCACCTGAGGTCTAATATGGTACAAATATACCTCTATGTGTCCCTGTTTTTATAAAAAATCATCTTTATTAATATGCAAATTAGCCTTACTAGGTGCAGAGGGCGGTAACCCTGCACCTAGTGGCGCCGTTTCCCCACCTCTATTCACGCCTCCTTGGTTGTGATTGACAGGGCCAGGCAGCTTGCTCTTTCTGCTACCGGCCCTGTCCGTGCTCTAAATCGCGGGCCTGCGCCGTGTGCGCTTACTTCGGCGCAGGCGCAGTGAGTGCCGCTGGCTGTCGGGCTCCCGGCTTCCTCACTGCGCCTTAGTCTTTTCCACCATGATGTTTATATGAACTGAAGTGTATCTCTTTTTATATATTTAGTATTCTATATCATGATTATTACTAGAGTTGAGCGAATCCTAAAAGATTCGGGGGTTCGGAATTCGGCCCGAATCCCCACCGCGGGATTCGTGGGTTCGGGCCGAATCACAAATCCCATTAAAGTCTATGGGAGACCCGAATATTTTTGGCAGGGGCCAAAGGTTCTGCACAGTCAAGTTTGCCCCAACATGTGAAAAACCTCAGAAAAAGATGGAAACACCTTGGAAATGGATAGGAAACACCAGGGCAGCACGTAGGGATGCCTCTGAGGCTCCCTAATTGCACCATTTTTTCTAAATCTGGCCAATAGTCTGGTGATGACCCCAAGGCTATTTTCAGGGACACGGTAATGGTGACCAACTTGAAAATACTGCCTGACAAAAAAAGTCCTGAGAATCAGGGCATAGCAGCTCGTCCGCTGGCACATCAGGGAAGTGGTGGCTGAAGAGTTCCATGGATAAATTTTGTCCGTGGGACATACCCCTAGAGGGTTCTGGCTGGGGAGAAGGAGGGCGAGTTGGAGGACAGACACCCTGGCTCAGAGAAGTCGACGTGGACGTGCTCTCTGCAATCCACTGAACCACCTCCTGTTGTTGTTTGGGGTCTGTCAGAGTTGTAGGACGCTTCCCTACCAACTTCTGGAGTCGACCATGCACCCTGACCTTACGTGTTTCCACTGTACCCACAGCAGCCGGGACTGAGTCACCACGCACACCACGGTCATCACCGCTGACCACAGCACCACCACGGATTCCCACCTCTCCCTCCACGACCACCTCTTCCACCTCTCCCAGATCTTCCCCCTCTCCCCCTGACTCTGGGGTTCTCCATGTGCACAGTAGCAGTATTATATTATTATAATTGTCAAGGATCAATACGGTATCTATACGCTGTTAGGTATATGGCACCCTGATGAGATGTACCGTCTATGAAAGCTCACTCAGAATAAACGCACTATATAGAAAGATATTTTGCTGCAATTCTTTTCAGACCTATCCAAAAACATTTATTATACGCACTTTGCGCAAACGCAAACCACAGAGCAATACGGTATCTATACGCTGTTCGGTATATGGCACTCTAATGAGATGTATTCCGTATTCACAGCACCGTCTATGACAGCTGAGCTCACTCAGATTAAATGCACTATATAGTTAAATATGCTGGTGCAATTCTTTTCAGACCTATCCCCAAAAAAAAATATGCGCACTTTGCACAACTTAAACGCAAAACCACAGAGCAATACGGTATCTATACGCTGTTAGGTATATGGCACCCTGATGAGATGTACCGTCTATGACAGCTGAGCTCACTCAGAATAAACGCACTATATAGAAAGATATTTTGCTGCAATTCTTTTCAGACCTATCCCAAAAAAAAAATATGCGCACTTTGCGCAACTTAAACGCAAAACCACAGAGCAATACGGTATCTATACACTGTTCAGTATATGGCACCCTGATGAGATGTATTCCGTATTCACAGCACCGTCTATGACAGCTGAGCTCACTCAGATTAAATGCACTATATAGTTAAATATGCTGGTGCAATTCTTTTCAGACCTATCCCAAAAAAAAAAATATGCGCACTTTGCACAACTTAAACACAAAACCACAGAGCAATACGGTATCTATACGCTGTTAGGTATATGGCACCCTGATGAGATGTACCGTCTATGACAGCTGAGCTCACTCAGAATAACGCACTATATAGAAAAGATATTTTGCTGTAATTCTTTTCAGACCTATCCTATCATGCACAGGAATATATCTGTTTAAGATATGTATAGTTTGTGCCTGTGTAACAGCTCTGCACACAAAGGCTGACAGCATACACTGTAGTTTCCTTCAGAGAATCAATTGCTTTTAACAGACTGTTGTGGCTTTCTTTCCTACACAGAATACAGGCTGATAGTATATACTGTTTTTCAGAGTAAAGATAGTCTTTAAAAAGACTTTTCTTGCTTCCTAACTCCTAAGTTCTAACTGCCTGCTGCACACACTACACGAGCTAACTCTCCTATGTCTTGTCTGGTCCCCTTCCAATGCAGAATGAGGCTGAGGCTGCAGATCCTAGACTCCCTACCATAGTCAATTTCGGTTACATGTCACTGCAGCCAATCAGTGCTGGGGAGACATAGGGGCTGTTACATCACAGCAGGCGTTCCCACAGGCTTACCTTTGCTGCTGATTGGCTGAAAAAAACGGGCATTTCACGCGGGCAGTGACGCACGGATAGTCACGAGTCTGCGCTGCCTCGTGATGCCGAGCCAAGCCGAAGCAGGCAATATTCGAGCGAATCCCGAATCTTGCCGCTTCGGCTCGCTCATCACTAATTATTACTGAATAATCTACATATACATGATTTTATCATTGAAAATTCATATTTTGTAATAAAAATACAGCATATAGTTACCTTACTTTATTAACTGTTTAGCTTTTTATATATTTATTGTTAATGTGGTTTTTAATTGAATATTTACATTATGAGATATATATGCTTGATTAATTATGAAGGTAGGGGGAGGCTTTCCCAATTTTAGATTGGATTCATATGTTACTCATATCTGGGCTGAGATAGGTAACTATCTTTGTTTGTTGTGTTAACCAGTTGCAGTGTCGAATATTTTTCTTTTTTTTAAATTATGATTGCAATAGCTACAGATGCTATAAGAAAGATACATATGTACAACCTTCATTAGGACTTGCGGAGCTAGACTTTTAGCCGATAGATCCAACGTAATTCTTCTTGTTGTAATCTCTTGTCGATGTTTCGAAGTCTAGGACTTTTTTTTATTTTACTGATCCCCCAAAATTGCCAACATTTTATTACAAAACCTGCAATCTCCACAAGGGTAAGATCCACTGGTTGTTAACCAGTTTGTTTTTGGTTTCTCTTTGTTCCATTGAAAGTGGCTGTGAACTAAGTTTTCTTTTGGATTTTTGCCTCTTCTGTACGTTATTGATGGGTGAGGGGAAATAACTTCTGCAAGATCTTCATCTGCCTGTAGAATATGCCAATACTTACTCAATATTTACCTCACTTTTTGA
>ONZH01018572.1:62500-66369 GCA_900303285.1 Rhinella marina | reverse complement strand
AGCCCTTCTGGCACCAACAACCATGCCACGTTCAAAGTCACTCAAATCACCTTTCTTCCCCATACTGATGCTCGGTTTGAACTGCAGGAGATTGTCTTGACCATGTCTACATGCCTAAATGCACTGAGTTGCCGCCATGTGATTGGCTGATTAGAAATTAAGTGTTAACGAGCAGTTGGACAGGTGTACCTAATAAAGTGGCCGGTGAGTGTATATATATATATATTTGTTTATAAGTGTGTATATTGCCTTCTTGGACAGGATTCAGGGCTGCTGGAGTTGAGGGAAGAGCGCTTCTGTTTGTACTTAGCTCAGCCAATCACTCACAGTTGCCCCTATTTAGGTGAGAGTTTAGTAATAAGATAATGATAATGTGGTATTCACCTTAGAAAAAAAAAATCATTTTTAAAAATTATATATATATATATATATATATATATAATATATTTATATTTGTTTATAAGTGTGTATATTGCCTTCTTGGACAGGATTCAGGGCTGCTGGAGTTGAGGGAAGAGCGCTTCTGTTTGTATTTAGCACAGCCGGTCACTCACTGTTGCCCCTATTTAGGTGAGACTTTAGTAATAATAAACTGATAATGTGTTATTTACATTTAAAATGTTGTATGTGTGTATATATATATATTTGTGTGCCTGAATTCCCTTTTATGACAGGATTCAGGGCTGCTGGAGGTGAAGGAAGAGCGCTTCTGCTAGTATTTAGCTCTACCATTCGCTCACAATTGCCCCAATATAGGTGAGGTTAGAGTTTAGTAATATGGAACAGTCAGCCTGTCATTTATATTTGTGTGTGTGTGTATATATATTAGTGTTGTCATGATATCAAAATTTTTATTCAATTTCAATACCTAGAAAAAGTATTGCGATACTCGATACCATTCGATACCATTCCAAAATAATAAAACAACCAAAAATCTGTGTTCCCCCATCAGACCTCAGATCAGCCCACTGTGCCCCCATCAGACCTCAGATCAGCCCACTGTGCCCCCATCAGACCTCAGATCAGCCCACTGTGCCCCCATCAGACCTCAGATCAGCAGAATGTGCCCCCATCAGACCTCAGATCAGCAGAATGTGCCCTCATCAGACCTCAGATTAGCCCACTGTGCCCCCTTCAGACCTCAGATCAGCCCACTGTGCTCCCTTGAGACCTCAGATCAGCCCACTGTGCCCCCATCAGACCTCAGATCAGCCCACTGTGCCCCTATCAGACCTCAGATCAGCAGAATGTGCCCCCATCAGACCTCAGATCAATCCACTGTGTCCCCATCAGACCTCAGATCAGCAGAATGTGCCCCCATCAGACCTCAGATCAGGAGAATGTGCCCTCATCAGACCTCAGATTAGCCCACTGTGCCCCCTTCAGACCTCAGATCAGCCCACTGTGCTCCCTTGAGACCTCAGATCAGCCCACTGTGCTCCCTTGAGACCTCAGATCAGCCCACTGTGCCCCCATCAGACCTCAGATCAGCCCACTGTGCCCCTATCAGACCTCAGATCAGCAGAATGTGCCCCCATCAGACCTCAGATCAATCCACTGTGTCCCCATTTAAAAAAAAAAAAAAAACTGTCTTACCAGTCCTGCGCCGCGTCTCCGCTCCGAGTCCGGCGCTCCTCTGTCTTCTGTGCCCCCATCAGACCTCAGGTCGGCGTCTCGTGCCCCCATCAGACCTCAGATCAGCCCACTGTGCCCCCATCAGACCTCAGATCAATCCACTGTGCCCCCATCTGAATAAAAAAAAATAAACTGTCTTACCAGTCCTGTGCCGTGTCTCCGCTCCGAGTCCGACGCTCCTCTGTCTTCTCCTCCCGGCGCTGCACTGTCACCTGACTGCTTGCAGCATCAGGTCAGAGTGCGCGCAATACGTCCTGACGCTGTATGCGGTTAGGACAGTGCAGCGCTGACAGAGGAATGCCGGACCAGGAGCGAGTTTCGGTCCTCTCAATGGAACCTTTCTCAAGCAAGGGTTCCATTGAGAGGACCGAAACGTTGCATTTGGGAATAAATAGTCCTACACTTTTTCACTGAAGCTGGAGTGCTGCCTCACTTTTTGCGATTTTGTAGACTACTGGAGTATCATCCTTAGCCTGGAGGGATTGCACCCACTGAATTTGTTTGCTGACTTGTGCTGCTGTTTTTTGTGTTACTATATATATATATATATATATATATATATATATATATATATATATATATATATATTTCTCGGTCGTCACATTGGGGGACACAGGACCATGGGTTATATCTTGCTGCCACTAGGAGGCTGCCACTAAAAAAACAACTAAAAAAATCGGCTACTCCCAGCAGGATATAACCCGCCTACTGGCAGAAAACTAACCAGTTTAGTAGGAGGCAGACACAGTTCTGGGGTTCCCCAGTTCCTTGTCTTTTTTTTGTTTTTATTGTTATTTTTGATTATAAATATAAATATGTCCTAGACCCAGCTTCCCTCCCTATGTGACCAGGGCACAGTCATTATGGAAGGACTGTCAACCCTGGGTCACCAATGGCCGGACCCAGCGCCCAGGGGACCGTAGCCCCTCCTGATCCCCTCCGCGGACCACCCATCTGCCCCGTTCCTCTGCTGCTCAGACTTCCAGAGCTGCAGTTCTGAAGTTCTGTGTGCCGGCAGAAGACTTCGGAAGGTAAGTGAGCCTCCCTCTCTCCCCTCCCCCCCCTGAGATCGCATTCTCCGCTCCTTAATGACCTCCTGCTGAAGATTCCCTGCGATGCGGGCACCATTTTCTCTCGCTGGATGCCGGCCGGTGACTCGCGCAGACGCCGCCCCCTCTTCTTGCGCGCTCTGATGTCATCCGGCCAGGCCAGCCTCTCCGGTTCCCGCGTTTTCTCTGTCTGCGGCGCGAGTCCTCCCTGGTCACCTCGTGTCTTGCACGCTCCCGTGGATCGATCGCCTCCACCTGGACATCGCCTCTTCTCCAGACAGCAGCTCCCCCTGGGCTTCCTGCGTCTATCTTCTCTGCACTACTGTATGGCTGTTCCTCTACTCTGAGCTCCAGCGCAGCATCTTCTCCTCAGTGCTTCCTGGTGAGTCCTCCTCTGTTACTCCATATTCTGTGCTGTGTTTCCTTTGCCCCGCTCTAATAGGTTCCATCTACTTTCTTCCAGCTTCTGAGTACGTGCTCTTCTGGGACCCTTGTCCACTAGGGGGCTGCTTTTTTTGTACTTTCTGCTAGACTATTTATTTCTCTATGTCTGATTCAGGCTCTAGAGCTACTCGCCGTCCTGCGGTGTAGCCCTCCTCGGTGACATATTATTTTTGTCACATTTCCAAATGGAATCCCTCCGCTCCGTGATAGCGGCAATGGAACCGGGGGAGTACATGTCGTTGGTGGACGTTCAGGACGCCTATCTGCACGTACCCATTTTTTCCCACCATCAGCGTTTTATACTCTTCGCAGTCGACCAGGATCATTTTCAATTTGTGACCCTGCCTTTCGAGATGGCCTCGGTCCCCCGAGTGTTCACGAAGGTCATTGTGGGCGTCATGGCAATTCTTCGGGCCCGTGGGGTCTCGGGGACCCCCTACCTCGACGACATTCTCTTCAAGGCTCCATCCCGGTCTCTCAACCTATAGAGTCTCCACATCACCCTGGACACCCTCTCTCGGTTCGGTTGGCTCCTCAACCGCCCCAAGTCTAATCTATCTCCCTCACAGACAATTCGGTTCCTGGGGCTGTCCTTCGACTCTGCGAGAGTTTGCGTTTTCCTTCCGGAGGACAAGCTGTTATCCCTTTGCACGGGGTTTCGGACCCTCTGTTCCTCTCACTCTTTGACCCACCGGTTCTGGGGAAAATGGTGGCCTCGATAGAAGCAGTGCCCTTTGCCCA
>ONZH01018572.1:0-57500 GCA_900303285.1 Rhinella marina | reverse complement strand
CATATATCTTCTTGTGTGGTAGGTGATAAATGTCAGTTGAGGATATATAGCTACTACATAACAATGGAGTTTGAAAGGAGTCTAAATCTAAAACTTGACAAGTATTTTATTGTATATATTTAGGGGCTGACTAATTAGTCTCCATCAGCTCTAAACACTACAGTACTGCATTCAAATAACTTTTTTTCACTTACAACTTACCATTTAGCATTTTTTTTATCATGTATTCTTTGCGGTTTTTTTGTAATAAAAATTTTTTTTGTTTTAGAATTTATAAATTTATAAATCTATATTTAAAATATCTTCTCTTTATTTTTTAATAGAAAATAAGTAAAATGCCATCCTGTGTAGTGCATGGTTGTGTATGTACTTGGAAAAAAAAAGAACCTGGTATTATTCTACACACTTTTCCAAAGAATGAGGACATAATTAGAAAATGGCTTATACAAACTGGCCAGTATACAAATAACTTAGAAGAAATGGTTGGGAAAGTATTACGGGGCAAGAAAACAGACTCGTATAGAATGTGCTCTCTGCACTTTGAAGAAGGATGCTATAAGCATGAAGGGCACAGAAAGATCCTTAAAAAGAATGCCTTTCCAACTTTGTTTCCCCATACACATTCTTCAATGTTGGTGCATGACATACAAGATTGTGATATAAATATTTCCACAGAAGTAGTTTCCACTTTTACAGATAAAGAAACATCATTGACAACTCACCCAGATTTATCTGATTGTTCAATCCTTGCTTCTGATACAGAAAAGGAATCAATCGGTGAGAGTTCTAAGTCTGTGGAATGCGATATACCATCAAAGAAACGAAAATATAGTCAGATCTCTAAATCTATGATAAACGAAAATACAGTTAGTTTTGACCACTGTTATGCATCACATGGTTTTGACTTCTCTGCCATAATGTCTTCCTTTGTTAGCAGAAAGCCAAAAATGGTTGACAAAGGAGTCAACACTGATTTTTTTTTATCAAAAAAAAGTGTTGCAGTTGCAACACCTCCCTTGCTTGGTAAACGACATGCCCATACTCAAACTATGTTACCTGTGAAGCATCGCAAATCACAACCTAGTGCAATGGTACAGGCAGTGGACACCGTGGATGATAACACAGATTTGTCTTCTCAGATAAATGATGAATTTCAAATTGAAATTCCATCTTCTCGGCAGTCTAGTAGTACAGAAACATCTCAGGACCCAAATGACCCAACTTTTTATATCAGTGATTGCAGCGATGATGAAGATGAATCAAGTGACAGTGAGAGTGATGACACCGATCATGACAGCGAATTACTATCCTTAGAAAACAATAATTGCAATAATGTTGATGAAGATAAATTTCTAGTTTTCGAATCATGTCTGAAACAATTATTAAAAATGATACCTTGCCCTTCAAAAAATCAATGTCAATCTCCACTAATTATGTATAAAAAAAAAACAATTGGATCTTATTTGTCTGTAGAAGTGTTTTGTCAATCAGGGCACAAAAAATCATTGTGGGAAAGTCAGCCAAGACATGGTTTGAAACCGTTGGGAAATGTTTTATTGTCAGCTGCCATTCTTTTTAGTGGCTCAAGTTTTTTAAAAACCCAACAAATGTTTCAGTTGCTCAAGATGAAGGCAATAGGAAAAACAACGTTTTATAAAAATCAGAAATCCTATCTTTTTCCAAGCATTAATAATTATTGGATTGAAGAGCAAAAATCAGTACTTGAGGCTATTCATCATAAACCATTGTGCTTGGCTGGTGATGGACAAATGGACAGTCCAGGCTTCTCGGCCAAATATTGTGTTTATACACTTATGGATGTTGTTACCAAAAAAATTATTTCCTTTTCCATTGATCAAGTGACAGAAGGAGTTTCCTCCGTTGGCCTTGAAAAAATCGGATTTCAGAAAACATTGTCAGAAATTATGTCAAAAAATATAACAGTAAAGATGGTGGTTACAGACAGGCACATTTCTATTAGAAAATGCATAAAGGATAATTTTCCAGGAGTCATTCATCAATTTGATGTTTGGCACCTGTCAAAGTCCATAGGAAACAAGGTGTTAATGGCATCAAAACATAGGAATTGTGAGATTCTTGCACAATGGGTACCGGCTATAAAGAATCATGTGTGGTACTGTTCACGTACCTGTTCTGAAGATGGTGAAATTCTTTTAAAAAAGTGGAAATCCCTTTTGTATCATGTGAACAATGTTCATTATTGGAATTTTGAGGGGGAGTATGGTGAATGTGACCACCGACCACTGAATGAAGAATTGTATGACAACACTAAATGGATAAGTAATCCTTCTGATGCTCTTGACAGATTGACTGCCATAGTTAAAAATCCACGGTTGCTCAAGGATTTAAAACAAATTTCATTCTTCTGCCATACAGGCGAACTTGAAGTGTTCCATAGTACATGCCTGAAATATCGTCCAAAGAGACTGCACTTTCAAATAGATGCAATGATAGCCCGCACACAGTTGGCTGTCCTCGACCACAACTACAATGTCCAAAGAGTAAAAGCAGTAGTAAAAAATGCAGCCTACAGTACTGAGCCTATTGGAACACAACGATACCGCATGGAGTTTGTGAAGGCAAGAAAGTCATGGGTGATAAAAAATTTGTATGAACCAACCACACAATTATTTTTGTTTGACATAATGAGGGATGTTATATCCCTGTTAAAGGAGGAAAAGCAGTACCAATGGTCTTCTGTTAGATCTGAATACCCTAAGAACATTGCTACAGTGCCACGTCCAGACAAAGCGGACATGATAAGCAAGCATCAAACACGTTTTTAATATTTGAAATTATTTTGTGTTTGTAAATCAGTAGTCAGCTCTTTAATTCAGTAGTCAGCTCGTATCATTGGGGGACACGGGACCGTGGGATGTCCTAAAGGAGTCCACGGGGTGGGAAGAAAACCCAACACAGAACTTGGATGCGATGGCCTAAGCTACCGCTGCGCGCAAGACCTTGTGCCCCAGAGCAGCATCCGCAGATGCGAATGTGTTCACCTGGTAGAATTTAGTGAACGTATGCAAGGAGGACCAGGTCGCCGCCTTACAGAGTTGTAAGGCAGAGACCTGGTTGAAACGAGCCCAAGAAGCGCCCACCGCCCTGGTCTAGTGGTCCGTGATCCGGGCAGGAGGCGTCCTGCCACGGGAGCGATAAGCCTCGGCAATGGCGAGACGAATCCACCGGGAAATAGTCACCTTGGCAGCTGCAAAGCCTTTGCTGGGACATTCGGGCAGAACAAACAGGGAATCCGTGTGGCAAAAGGAATCCAAGGCGGATAAATAGATCCGAAGTGCCCGGAACACGTCTAGGCTGTGAATAGCATGTTCCTTGGGATGAACTTGCGAGGGGCAAAAGGATGGAAGGACGATGTCTTCGTTGACATAGAAAGCCAAAAATACCTTCTGTAGGAAGCAAAGTACCGGATGGAAAACTGTCTTGTCCTGGTGCAGGATAAGAAAAGGTTCCCTGCAAGACAGAGCCGCCAGCTCCAACACTCGCCTGATATAAGTAATCGCTGCCAGGAAGGCTAACTTCCACGAGAGGTAGCGAAGGGAGACTCTTTCTAGGGGTTCGAAGGGAGCATTTTGAATGGAACCAAGAACCAGGTTCAGATCCCAAGATGGTAAGGGAGGGCGATAGGGAGGAATGGTATGAGCTACGCCCTGGAGGAAGGTTTTGATTAGGCCCATACGTGCTAGCCGCTTTTGATAGAAGACGGACAGCGCAGACACCTGTCCCTTGAGTGAACTAAGGCCCATCCCGGAATCCAAGCCTTTCTGCAAAAAGGAAAGAACTGTGGGAAGAGAGAAACGAAGGGGAGGCAGGGTACGATTGCCGCAGAAAAAGAGGAAGGATTTCCAAGTTCTGTTGTAAATCTTGGAGGACGTAAGCTTTGACGCCGTGGCTATTGAGACCTACATTCTGAAGAAGTGATGATTCTCAGAAACGGTGTTTCGGACGATGATCAAGGCAAGAAAGCCGACGTCGTCAAGGATTTACTACAGGACTTGGAAAGCTTTCCTGCATCTGTCGGGATCGTAAACTCCCTCCTATTAGGTTTTCTCTTCCCATCGTTCTTTCATTTTTGATAACAGGTTTGGATTCGAGTATGGGCCTTAGTTCCCTCAAGGGACAGGTATCTGCGCTATCCATTTTCTACCAACGGCGTCTGGCACGGATGGCACCAATAAAAACCTTCCTCCAGGGGGTGGCTCACACCATCCCTCCCTATCGTTCTCCCTTACAGTCTTGGGACCTGAACATGGTCCTTGGTGCACTTCAATCAGCTCCTTCCAACCCCTCTGCAAGGTCTCCCTTCGCCTTCTTTCTTGGAAGGTAGCCTTACTGGTAGCGATAACTTCCATCAGGCGTGTATTGGAGCTAGCAGGGAACCCTTCCTCATCCTGCACCAGGACAAGACGGTTATCCAACCAGTACTTTCCTTCTTGCCAACGGTAGTCTTGACTTTCATGTAAAAGAATTCATTGTTCTTCCATCCCTTTGTCCCTCACCCTCCCATCCCAGGGAACGAGCTCTTCACAATCTAGATGTGGTCCGGGCACTTCGGATCTATTTATCCGCCTCGGACTCCTTCCGTAGCACGGATTACCATTTAGTTTTCTCTGAGGGCCCCCGCAAGGGCTTTGCAGCTTCTAAGGTGACGATAGCCAGGTGGATACGCCTAGCTATTGCTGAGGCGTATCGCTCCAAGGGCAGGACGCCTCCTGCCCGTATCATGGCCCACTCACCAGAGCTGTGAGCGCTACTTGGGCTCATTTCCACCAGGCCTATGCCCTTCAACTCTGTAAGGCGGCGACCTGGTCATCATTGCACACATTCACCAAGTTCTACCAGGTGAACACCTTTGCTTCGGCGGATGCTGCTTTTTGACGCAAGGTTTTGCAAGCGGCATTATCTTAGGCTTTCCATATAATTTAGGTGTTGGTTTTTTTTATTCCCACCCCGTGGACTGCTTTAGGACATCCCATGGTCCTGTGTTCCCAAATGATACACGCGAGATTTTTTTGGACTCACCTGTAAAATCTCTTTCTCTATGAGTTCATTGGGGGACACAGCTCACAACCATTGTTCCTTTTAGGAGCTCTCCGCAAGAGTGCGAATTCCCGATGCGGAAGGGGTCTTGGTTCTGTTGTCGTTTATGGTTGACATGTTTCTTTATTTCTGTTTTGTGTTGCTCTTGATCCTACTGCTTGGGCACAAACTGTTAGTCTCTCTCCAGGCTGGAGGGTGTATAGCCGGCAGGAGGAGATAACACTTTTCAGCTTAGTGTCGCCTCCTAGTGTCAGCAGCTATACCCACGGTCCTGTGTCCCCCAATGAACTCAGCGAGAAAGAGATTTGACAGGTGAGTCATCAAAAATCTAATATTTTCAAAATGTAATAATACTAGTGCATTATGGTAAATTATAATTTCATCAAAAAGTTTTTATTTTCAGTACTTCAATTCTAAAAGTTAAACAGATATATTATAAAGAGTCATGACAAACAGAGTGAACTTTTTAAAGTGTTTATTGCTGTTAATGTTGATGAATATGGCTTAAAGCCAAGGAAAAGTCAACAACCATTATCTCAGAAAATTAAAAAATTCTATTAGACAAACTCAAAAAATTTTTTTGAATAAAAACACAGGTGGACTAAATGAAAAGTATGTCCAGAAAATGCACTCAACATTTGGTTGGGGCTCCTTTTGCATGAAGGACTGCATCAATGCAGCATGGCATGGAGGCGATCAGCCTGTGGACTTGCAGAGATGTTATGGAAGCATAGGTTGCTTTGATAACAGTCTTCTGATCATCTGCATTGTTAGCTCTGGTGTCTCCCATCTTCCCCTTGACAATACCTCATAGATTCTCAATGGGGTTAAGGTCAGACGGGTTTGCTGGCCAATCACAGTGATACTGTGGTTATTAAACAAGGTATTGGTACTTTCGGCAGTGTGGACAGGTGCAAAGTCCTGCTTGAAAAAAATAATTCCATCATCAAAAAGCGTGTCAGCAGAGGGAAGCATGAAGTGCTCAGAAATTTCCTTGTAGATGGCTGCACTGACTTTAGTCTTGATAAAACACAGTGGACCTACACCAGCAGATGACATGGCTCCACAAACCATCACTGGTTGTGGACACTTCACGCTAGACCTCAAGCAGCTTCGATTGAGTGCCACTCCACTCTTCCTCCAGATTCTGGGACCTGGATTTAATTTCATCTGAGAACAACACCTTTGACCACGAAGAACAGTCCTGTTCTTTTCTCCTTGGCCCAAGTAAGACGCTTCTGGCGTTGTCTATTGGTCATAACTGGCTTGACACATGGAATGTGAAACTTGTAGCCCATGTCCTGGAGACGTCTGTGTGTGGTGGCTCCTGAAGCACTGACTCCAGCAGCAGTCCTCTCATTGTGAATCTCCCCCAATTTCTCGCTCATATCATTGGGGGACACAGGACCGTGGGTATAGCTGCTGCCACTAGGAGGCGACACTAAGCTGAAAAGTGTTAGCTCCTCCTGCCGGCTATACCCCCCTCTAGCCAGGAGAGAGCATATCAGTTTTTAGCTTAGTGTCGTAGGAGGCAGACGTCCCTGCCTCCAGCCCCCCACAGGGCTGTTCGCCATATTTCATTTATTTTATTATTTTATTTTATTTTTTTATTCCATTTTTTCCTACAGGGGACCAGGGTCGCCCAGCCTCCCTGTTCCCCGGGGACACCTGGCCAGGGTCGGACCCCCTCCTTGCTCTGCTCCCCCCAAGAAGAAAAGAGGACCAGGAGAGCAATGCTCCCCTGCTTCCCACCAGCATGGGGGTCACCTGGATTTACAAGTCCCTCTCTTCCAGACTCCTGCCACTACTGTGCCAGCGTCTGAAGAGGTGACCCTGCTGGGCTTCTCATGGAGGGTGAACGCAGAAAATGGGTAAGTGACCTCTTCAGCTGCAGTGGGTGAGTATCCAATCCAACCCCCCCCCCCTAGCCCATCCGGCCACCTACCTTCAGGACACAGATCCCTTATTGGCCCAGCGGGGCCTGTTTTTCCTGGGTCTTCAGATGGGCATGGAAGACCCATTAATGTATTCAGCTCATGCCGCCGGCAGGAGGCAACCGGCCACGACCTCCATGGCGGGCGCCTCTTATGGACGTGTGGCCGCATGATCAGGGCGGCGTGGCTATAGTTTGAGGGCCCCGCTGCCCTCGTTTCAGGGCCCCGCCCCCACACAGTCTTCCTTAGCAGCGGCCGTTTCCCATATTCTGGGCGCAGCTGGCGACCGGAAGTGCTTCTGGCCGGCAGCGCTCTTTACTCCAGTCCCCGGCTCGGTCCTTCCTAGGCCGCATCCCTTCCGGACCTCCCCCGGGGCGGGGTTTTCTGCCTTCCCGCCGGACAACCCCTGGGAGGAGCCCTGTTTCTCCCGCGCTTCCCTCCCGCGCTTCCTTCCCGCGCTGTGGACTCCACCTCCCTGCAGACGCACCTTGGGGGACAGCAGGACCTGGGAATCGCCTGGACTCAGTGGAACCTCCTCCTGTCGGCATATTCCTGGTAGGACAAACTATCCTCTCCAGCCCCCCTTTTTCACTGCTAACCATGTCCGAGCCAACAGCCGACCCCCGTCCGCTTTCAGCTCCTACACACTATGCCTGTGCTAAGTGTGCTCTCAAATTCTCACGTGGCCAAATGGACCCTTTCTGCACAGCATGCCGTGCGCCCAAACAGCTCCCTTGCCCGAGCAGCCGCAATGCCCACCTGACCGTGTGGAACCGGACTGGGCTCGAGCTCTGTCCCAGGCAGTGGCTGATTTATCAAAAGTGTCCCAAACCACCCTCACTCTCATGGGGCGTTTGGTTGACAATGCGCCACCTGCACAATCTACACCCTCCTCTAGTAGCCAGCCTAGGGGTAGAAACTCCCGCAAACGACCCAGAACAGGTCATTCGTTCTCCTCTGAGGCTTCTGTCTCACCGCCACCACCAAGGTCGCGCTCTGAGGTGTCCTCCCTACCAAGCGAGGCGCTTTCTGAAGGAGAGATCACTGATTCAGGGTCTGACATAGACCCAGACCAGTCGTCCAAGATGGCGTCCATGGTCGACAGCCTAGTCACAGCCGTTCGTGATACTTTCCAGATCCAGGACGAATCCACGTCCTCTGGTCAGCAAGGGGTATTGTTTCTTCGGTCCAAACACACCCCTAAGGTATTCCCACTGCATGACGATTTTTCTGCCGTCATTGCTAAATCATGGGACCATCCGGATCGGCGCTTCACCGCGTCTAAGCGACTTGATTTGCTCTACCCCTTTCCAACCACCTCGGTGGACAAATGGTCGGCACCCCCCAAGGTGGATCCTCCTGTGGCACGTCTTTCCAAACACATGGCCATTCCAGTAGCAGATGGGTCGTCCCTTCAGGACCCAGTGGATCGCCGTCTGGAATCTTTTTCCAAATTAGCCTTCGCTGCGTGCCGTTCCGCTCTCCGCCCCATTTTTGCATCTGCTTGGGTGGCCAAGGCGATCTCTGAATGGGCGCTACGCTTACACCAGGATATCTCGTCGGATCTCCCCCAGGAAGATCTTCAGGCCCTGACGCATCAAATTTCCAAAGCAGGAAAATATCTCTGTGAAGCATCCTTGGATGCGAGCAACTTAGTCGCGCATGCCTCAGCCCTTAATGTAGCCATGCGGCGAGAAGTTTGGCTGAAGGTCTGGTCTGCTGATTCTTCATCCAAGCGTTCCCTTACGGGGCTCCCCTTTTCAGGCTCGCGACTTTTCGGGACCAGACTGGATGAAATTATCTCAGAGGCCACTGGTGGTAAAAGCACCCACCTTCCTCAAAATAAACCCAGACGTTCCTTTCGTACCAAGCCTTCCAATTCGAGGTTCCAGTCCTTTCGCCGTTTCTCCGGCACGCGCACTGCGACAAAGACAGGCTCGGGTGCCTCCTCGCAGGAGCAAAGAAAGAAGCCTTCTTTTAAACCTCAATCGTCATGGCGCCCCCGTACCCAACCCGCACGTTCCTCTGGCACCAAACAGTCCTCCACATGATGGGGCGCCCCCACCCCAGCGGGTGGGGGGGCGGCTACTCCTCTTTCAGGAAGTTTTGCGGTCCCACATCTCCGACGCCTGGGCCCTTGAGATTGTAACATCGGGTTACAGAATCGAGTTCGCCTCCCGCCCACCAGATCGTTTTTTCCCGTCCCAGCCGCCCAAGGATCCTGTCCGGTTGGCCGCCTTTTTTCAGGCTCTGCAGAAACTGGCCACACAGGGGGTAATCACCCCAGTTGCCCCAGCGGAACACTTCAGGGGTTTTTATTCCAATCTCTTCGTAGTTCCCAAAATGGAGGGCTCCGTCTGCCCAATCCTGGACCTCAAGCTTCTCAATCGCTTTGTCAAACTCCAGTGCTTTCGGATGGAATCCTTACGCTCCGTAGTGGCTTCCCTGGAGCAGGGCGAATTTCTGTATTCCGTGGATATTCAAGACGCGTACTTGCACATCCCCATCGCCCATTCGCACCAGCGTTTCTCCGCTTCGCAGTCGGAGAGAACCACTATCAATTCATGGCCCTCCCCTTCGGACTAGCAACCGCGCCGCGTGTGTTCACCAAGGTTCTGGCCCCCCTCCTGGCACTCCTCAGGTCCAGGGGTATCGTCCTGATCCCGTATCTGGACGATATTCTGGTCAAGGCGCCCACCTTCGATCAGAACGGGGAAAGCCTCAACATCACCGTGGAAACTCTGTCTCGTTTCGGCTGGTTAGTCACTTTCAAAAAGTCATCCCTCCTTCCCAGCCGACAGATAACCTTTCTGGGGATGACTCTCGACTCACATTCAGCGTTGATCAGACTTCACCCTCAAAAGAGGAGATCTCTTCAAGGCTCTGTCTGTCTCCTCCACTGTCGTCCTCAGTCCACGATCCGTTTTTTTATGCAGGTACTGGGAACTCTGTTTGCCTCCTTCGAGGCAGTCCCGTTCGCGCAGTTTCACACTCGCCCACTTCAACAGGCGATTCTGTCGTCCTGGGACAAGTCACCAGACTCCCTCAACCGCCTAATCTCCCTTCCCCCCAGAGTACGGTCGTCCATGATGTGGCTGACGGCTCCAGCCTTGACTTGCGGCCGATCCTTTCTGCCAATCTCGTGGACGGTCGTTACCACCGACGCCAGTCTTCTGTGTTGCGGGGGTTTGCTCCCGCCCTGGGCGGTCCAGGGGAAATGGTTTCTGTCGGAATCCAAAATGACCATCAATATTTTTGAACTGCGGGCCATTTATCTGTCCCTGCTTAATTGGACCTCCCGACTGAAGGGATCTCCGATCAGGATCCAATCCGACAATGCCATGGCCGTGGCATATGTCAACCACCAAGGAGGGACCCGCAGCCGCGCGGCAATGTTGTAAGTGACCAAGATCCTTCTGTGGGCGGAGCGTCATGTCCCCTCCATTTATGCAGTACACATCCCGGGTGTGGAGAACTGAACGGCGGATTATCTCAGTCGGGAGACGGTGGATCCAGGGGAGTGGTCCCTGCATCCAGAGATCTTCGATGCCATATGTCTCCGCTGGGGTCGTCCGGAAGTAGACTTGATGGCTTCCCGGCTCTACCACAAACTCACGGTCTTCCTGTCTCGGACACGGGACCCACAGGCCTACGCAGTGGATGCGCTGGTAGCCCCTTGGGAGACATTCTCGTTCCTGTATGTCTTTCCCCCCATTCCTCTTCTGCCCCGGATTCTTCGCAGAATCAAGCAGGAGGGCATACCGACCATTCTCATTGCCCCGGATTGGCCCCGACGAGCGTGGTACTCAGACCTCATGCTCCTTCTAGGAGACGCTCCATGGCCCCTGCCCCTCAGAGACGACCTCCTCTCCCAGGGACCCGTCTTCCAACAGCATTTACGATCGCTGCGTTTAACGGCGTGGCTATTGAAACCGACATTCTAAAGAGGCGTGGATTCTCAGAGGCGGTTATTCGGACACCTACGTCCTCCAGGATTTACTATAGAACTTGGAAATCCTTCCTCTGTTTCTGCAGAGATTGTACCCTGCCCCCCCTTTGTTTTTCCCTTCCTACGGTTCTCTCCTTTTTGCAGAGAGGCTTGGACTCTGGGATAGGCCTTAGTTCTCTCAAGGGTCAGGTGTCTGCGCTGTCCGTCTTCTTTCAAAAGCGGCTAGCATGTATGGGTCCAATGAAGACCTTTCTCAAAGGCGTAGCTCACACCATCCCTCCCTATCGTCCTCCCTTACCATCTTGGGATCTGAACCTGGTTCTTGGTTCCCTTCAATCCGCTCCCTTCGAACCACTCTACAGGGTCTCCCTTCGCTTCCTCTCGTGGAAAGTAGCCTTCTTGGTAGCGATTTACCTCTATCAGGCGAGTCTCGGAGCTGGCAGCTCTGTCTTGCAGGGAACCCTTTCTTGTCCTGCACCAGGACAAGGCTGTTCTCCGTCCGGTACCCTCCTTCCTACCGAAGGTAGTTTCGGCTTTCCATGTCAACTAGGACATCGTCCTTCCGTCTTTTTGCCCCTTGCCAGTTCACCCCAAGGAACGTGCTCTTCACAGCCTAGACGTGGTCCGGGCTCTTCGGATCTATTTATCCACCTCAGACTCCTTTCGCCGCAAGGATTCCCTGTTTGTTCTTCCCGAAGGTCCCCGCAAAGGCTTTGCAGCTTCCAAGGTGACGATTGCCCGTTGGATTAGGCTCGCCATTGCAGAGGCTTATCGTTCCCGTGGCAGGACGCCTCCTGCCCGGATCATGGCCCACTCGACCAGGGCGGTGGGCGCTTCTTGGGCTCGTTTCCATCAGGCCTCGGCCTTACAACTCTGTAAGGCGGCGACCTGGTCCTCCTTGCATACGTTCACAAAGTTTTACCAGGTGAACACATTTGTATCTGCGGACGCTGCTCTGGGACGCAAGGTCTTGCGCGCAGCGGTACCTTAGGGCCTCGCGTCCGAGTTCTGTTTAGGGTTTTTCTTCCCACCCCGTGGACTGCTTTAGGACGTCCCACGGTCCTGTGTCCCCCAATGATACGAGCGAGAAAACAAGATTTTTGTGGACTCACCTGTAAAATCTCTTTCTCGCTGAGTTCATTGGGGGACACAGCTCCCACCCATGGATTGGCTCTTGCCGCAAGGGAGAGTATTTCTTGAGCGGGCGGGGCTGTGGGCCCTAGGCTCGGTCCTGGTTGGTCGGTTTCTCCTTTTATTCCAGTTTCCTTTCCTTGTTTTCTCCTGCTCCTACTGCTTGGGCATAAACTGATATGCTCTCTCCTGGCTAGAGGGGGTATAGCCGGCAGGAGGAGCTAACACTTTTCAGCTTAGTGTCGCCTCCTAGTGCCAGCAGCTATACCCACGGTCCTGTGTCCCACAATGAACTCAGCGAGAAAGAGATTTTACAGGTGAGTCCACAAAAATCTCATTTTTCTGAAAGGCCTTTTCATAACAATCCTATCAAGGCTGCATTTCTCTCTGTTGCTTCTGCACCTTTTTCTACCTCCCTTTTTCCTTCCACTCAACTTTCCATTATATGGAAATATAATATATAATATATATATATATAATATAATATGCTTTGATATAGCACTCTGAACAGCCAGCTTCTTTAGCAATGACCTTTTGTGGCTTACCCTCCTTGTGGAGTGTGTTAATGACAGACTTCTGGACATCTGTCAAGTCAGCAGTCTTCCCCATGATTGTGTCGCCTACTGAACCAGACTAAGGGACCTTTTTAAAGGCTTATAAAGCCTTTGCAGGTGTTTTGGGTTAATTATTCTAATTTTCTGAGATAATGATATTTGGGTTTTCCTTGGCTATAAGCCATAATCATCGACATTATATATTATAGAGTCATTACAAACAGTGAACTTTATCTATGGTGTTTTTCACTTTCAGAAATTATTTTCTGAAATAAAATAGTTTTTGGATGATATTCTAATTTATTGAGATACACTTGTATGTATATATTGAGTAGGTTGACCCTATTGGAGGAATAGTAGATCTCACACTGAAGCTGGGTGAGCTAGAAAGTCCTTTTTTTTAACCAGGTTCACAGAACCGTTTTTTTTTTTTGGCCTAAACTTATTTTAGTAATTGGCCTGCCATTCCCTCTCCCTCCATTAGAGGTTTTCTGTTATGTCTGCAATTAGCTATTGAGCTTGTAAATTACTCTATAATAATTTAGTCAAAAAACATTCACAGTTTTCTAAATATAATGAATTATTTATGACTGGATTAGTGTAGGCAAAACTAATCTGAGATGGTTTAGTAACCTTTTCGACCCTGATGTTTATAAGCCACTCTTCTTCAGAAGACCTCAGAAAACTCCTTTGTTCAATACATGATACGCTTCCACAAACATTTGTAGCAAATATCAGACTTTGATAGATCTCTGTACTTTAACCCCTTCCCGAATACCAACGTAAATAATAAACCATCATGGGCATCACTGCACAAAACAAAGTATTGCATCCCACACTCAACCTGTGGACATGCACCTTTTTACATTGTAATATATGTACTATATGTCTTCTGCTGTCCTATGTAACACCATGGATTACACAGTGATAACTCTCTGAGTAGTAGATGTATGGGATGCCTTAAAAACTAATAATGAATGGCCAACAACTGCCCATGAAACAGCCTTTGAGTAAATTGTCCAATTACTTTTGGAAAAAGAGGGTGCCACATGTAAAACAGCTGAAAATCCTAAACCCTTCATCCAATTTTAATGTTGTTAACAAAACTGTCTGTACTTTATGCTCATGTACATATATATCAGGCTCCCTCTCTACTCATCTTTCTATATATAATGACACTCATTGTATCTGTGTATGTATTTCTCCTCTATTTTATTCATAGTGCTCCCTCAGTCCATTAGTGTACCCAGTACGGCCTGCATCAGAGTACATACATAAAATAATAAATAATCACCTCTGTTCTGCTCTCCATCGCTGCTTGTGGCCTGAGTTGGGCCGTCCTGCTGCAGATGGGCACAAACAAATAACTGTGCCATTCTGCGCTGCATCACCACATCATTTTGCAAGGCCTGGCACAAGAGGGAACGGTGAGGTTGTCACGATCTCCTACGCTATTAAAATTGCCTCATAGGCAACCCCGTCTCCCCCCCACGCAAGACTGCTGAATGGAAATATATAAATGTAATTGCTTTTTTTTTTATTAAAGAAATTGAAAAAATTAAAATGTACTAAGTTGACATATAGTTGAAAAAAACCTGTCATCCATTTGATTTATAACACCTTACTGTAATTTCACCATTCTTTATAATCCACAATGTTTGTATACTATTTCCACTCAAATACGTGTTAACCTAAAAAATATGACCTAATCTAATATTTGTTACTTAGTAGTTTGAGTCTGTTCTTTAGCTACTAATTGGACTATTGTGAATCTATTAGTTATTTTATTATTATGAAGATTTCACATAATTTCTAGCACCAATGTATTTAGTTGCTTTGCATAAAGTACGTAAGTAATCAAAATATAAGTTGTGGTATTTTGTGATTGAAAGGATTTTCATCTAGTGTTTTGTTATTGTACACTATTGTGGTTTGTGCCATGCATGGCAAATAGAATTTATGAATAAGACTGTTGTATAGTGAGCTGGAGTCTTTTTGTCTTTGCAATTTATTAAAATCTCTTTGTGACATAGGAACTATAAAAACTTTTGTAATGAATGAAAAACCCATTGGTTTTTAGTGTTACTAATGTAACAAATGGCATATAAAATTTTATAAAATTAAAAAAATAAAAATGTTTTAAAAAAATAAAGATTCTCAATTTGCAAATTAGTCTTTTTGTTCAAGACCTACTACTTATTTATAACAGTGGATTTGTGGTGTTGGTGTATAATATTGATAATCTATCCACAGGAAAGGTAATCAATATCTCATCTATCAGGATCCAACACCAGGCACCACTTATGATCAGCTATTTGAAGAAGATGCACAATTGAAAGAAGCAAGTACTAGTACAGTAGTGGAAACTACGAGTATTGTAACGAGGAAGACGCTGTGCTATGCCTCCTCTTCAAAATGATGATCAGTGGGGGTGCCGGGTATCTGCCCACGATGATAAGATATTGATGAACTATCTTGAAGATAAGTTATCAATATAAAACCCATACACAGACATGTAATGTACCAATTAAAGATATTATTCCATGATATAACATGGGCGAAATAGCCAGGATGCCTAAAGTGTGCTATTTCTGCAATATGTCGATATTGCTTCGAATGAGTGGGAAATGTATTTTTATTTTAATTCACACTCATCTAAAAGAAATGTAAACATTGTGTATTCAACTCAGGGCAGGACTACAAAATTTTACTGCTATCCTGTGGCACCATTTTGTGGCTCCATGCAAACATCTTGTTTCATACTCCTATGTTGCCTTGTGTAAATTTCCTTGTTTCAAGAATGTAAAGCAAGTCAACAGCAATCCAAATTACTAAACAACTAAGTAAAGTTTATTTATAGTAATTTTTATTTTTTAAACAATTATATTTTTAGCCAAATTTTTTTTGGGAATATTTAAATTGATATTTATTTTTTAAAAATTTGGCTCATGCTGTATTTGAAGCAAATTTGTAATGGTATACCATTTAAATCCTGTGTAAAGACCACATGGATCTGGAAATGTGGTCCTTATTTTATTCACAACACAGGACGGTATTGGAATTCGGTTTCCACTCCCCAATACTCCATAAATTAAACGAATATAAGACCGGTAGGCCATAAGACGACAGTACCTAAAAAAATAGATAAATATAATGTTATTATAAAAAATGCCTACACAAAAGGCTAAGTACTTACAGTATAGTTATGGCAAAAATACACACTTAGCTTTCAAGTAAGGGCTTGTTCACACATCAGTTATTTGATCAGTTATTTCCATCAGTAATTGTGAGCCAAAACCAGGATTGGAGCCTTCACAGAGATTATGGGTAATGAAAAGATCTGCACCTGATCTGTGTTCTTGACTGGAATTTGGTTTAGGCTCACAATAACTGATGGAAATAACTGATAAAATAACTGATGTGTGAACAAGCCTGTCACTCACTTTTCACTAATAAAACAACAGTATTGCCATCAGTCAATGCAAACACCATTGTGATCATATTAAAAACACATAGGGGGAGATTTATCTAACAGTTGTCAAGTAGAACTGGCTTTGTTGCCTAGAACAAACATTCAATAAAATTTTATTTTTCGAAAGTAGTTTAGAAAAATTAAAGGTGGAATTTGGTTGCTATGGGTCACTAAGGCTTCAATCAAATCACTCCGTTATCCGAGTAGGAGGACGGAAGGGACAAATTTGGCACATAACTGAGCTGCACGGAGCCTAAGGACCCCATAGACTATAATGTGGTCCGTTAGGGTTCCACTCAGAGGAAGATTTTACAAGTGGTAAAAAAAGTCCTGCATGAACAACTTTTTTCTCCGCTCGTAAATCATCATCTGAGCGGAAAACTAACGGACACCATTATCGTCTATGGGGTTTGTAGGCTCTGTTCTGCTCAATAATGTGCCAAATACATCCTTTCAGTTCTCCTACTCTGATAACAGAAGGAGGAAGTGGTGAGTATAGATCATTCACAGCTTCCAGGTCCTCTGGTACTAATGAGCGCTTCCAGAATGGAAGCGCTCATTACTATTTACCACATAAGACGCAGGGACATTTATTCCCCACTTTTGGTGGAACAAATGCGTCTTATAGGGTGAAAAATATGGTATATATTTATAAATATATAAGTGGCAGTGCGTGTTATAGTCCGAATGCTAATGACCACTTCCATTATTGAAGCAATCATTACCATGCGGGAGGCACAGGAAGGTAAGGGCAACTCTGCGCAGGCTGCACTAGCGTAACTATAGAGGTCGCAGTGGTCGGATTTGTCAGTGGTACAGTGCTTCTCCCTTTATAAGATGCAGTGCATCTTATAACAGGGAATACTAGTGAGCGCTGCCATATTGGAATCACTCATTAGCCTGCAGGAGGAGGAGGAGTGAAGCGCTGATAGCGCTGTACAGTACTTACCCCTCCTCCTGCTCGCGCTTCATGGGGCCTGCGCTGCTGTGTCCTGACTGCCTGCAGCGTCAAAACGTACAGAGCGCACTCTGACCTGACGCTGCAGGAGGTCAGGTGACTCAAGCGCGGGCCCTGAGAAGAGGAGTGGAAAGACAGCCAGGACCAGAAGAGGAGCAGCAGACCAGGAGAGGTAACTATATTTTTTTGTGTTATAGTCCGATATGAGGTGGGGGGGGGGAGTCTGATTTTGGGGCTAAAAGAGGGATATGTATGGGGGCCTAAAGGGGGAGCCAGAAGGGGTTAGTCTGATATGGGGGCTAGAAGGGGAGTTTAATATGGGGGCTAGAAGATATCAGGGCCTAAGGGGGTTCTGATATGGGGCCAGAAAGGTCTAATAGGCATCTTATATGGGGTCTGGAGATGGGGGGGAGTATTGTTTTTCTGTGTGGTACCAGTATTTTCAGCTAAACTGTTTCTGCAGTATAGTATTGTGAGTGTGGGGGGGCAGAATGGGGTGTTGAGAAGGTGAGAGGAATGAAAAATAGGAAAGTAAGATGTCTGTTAAATTCTGCATAGACGAGGCGCGGCTGAAAGAAGTCACCATGGCGGTCTGACAGGAGAAGAAGAGGAAACAGAACGTCTACATCAGAGAAGAGAAGTCACTGGATGTAAAAGGTACAGATGTGGTCAAGTATTCTTCTCTATGCTCTTGCGCTGTATGAAAATATATATGTATGTCTTTAAATGGGTTGTCTTTTTTTTTTTGGTACGAGCGCTGCTTTCTCTGCTTTGTTTACTGACTATCACTTCAAATGCTACAGCGAGCAAGTGAACAGAGCAGAGAAAGCAGCTATCATATAAGCAATGCCCTCTCTTCAAACAGCTCATCGTCGGGGGTGCCAGAAAACCATGGCCAATCTGATATTTATGACCTATACTGAGGACAACCCCTTTAACAGTAGGACTGGAGGGAGGGGGTTAGGTTGAGAATTTGGCATGGTGGTGGTGGGGGGGGGTCATTTCAGTATTTGAGTCGGGCAGCAGAAAAGCTAGGTGCACCAGCGCTGAGGGGGGGGGGGGACTGAACTATTGCACCAGGACCCATGAGGTTTTAGCTATGCCCCTGGCTGGCTATACTCAACGTCCATGTTTAAATTCCAGCTCGTGCTGATCTGAAGATAATGGGGTCATATCTGGGGAGGATTAGGTGTCTGGTCAGAGGCAAATGGAACCTGGGGGATCTAATAGGGGATAGATCAGAGGCTACTGTAGTTTGGGCGGTCTGATGTGAGATGTGTTGCAGAATAGAGGATCTGATTTGGTGGTCTAATGAGGATTAGTGGTCTGATCAGGGTCTAATGTGAGGACTGATGAGAACTGGAGGTCTGATAAGTGTATGATCTGAGGTCTAATGAGGAATTATAGTCTGAACAGAACTAAGATGGAAAAATTGCGTATTATAGTCCTAAAAAAATAATTATCATTGCTTCCGTCTAATATCTATCTCATTTGTCTGTCTTCTTGAGTCTATATATCTAAGCCTTTATATTTATTTGTTATGTTACATATTTATCTTTTAATTAAAAACATAAAATATATTATTACCGATTATTTTTTTCCTCTATTTCTTTTTTGGACAAATCAGTGGTAATCCGTAAAACTCTCAAAAGGAAATCCTCACGAATAACATAATTTAAAAATTCGTTGTGTTCAATTACACAATTTTGCACATCATCCATACAGCTCAGCTCCTTTATTTCTCGGCAACACCTGCTTTCCTCTACTGTAGGCATAGGAACACAATTGGTGCAGCTACACCAGTTCATCTTATTCAATCGACCCTCTATGTCTGGTGTTGCTTGTGGCCGTTGTTCATTTGGAGCCCACTGTGGATCATTTTGAAAGCTCCACGGATGTTCTTCATTTTCCATTCTGACCACAGTTCTTAGCTCCTTTAATAAGTTTTGTAGCTCCTAAAAATATATTTTATTTATACAATATATTTTATATATACTTATTTTTATATATATATATATATATATATATATATATATATATATAATGGTAATTACATTAGGGGTTCAATATTACATATGAAGAATAAATAGAGTGTAATATATTATTTATTTTTCACAATTATATATTGCAGATATATTCCACAACGCTTTACATTATCATCAGGCTGTCCCCAATGGGCAACCCAATCTAAGCTCCTTATCAGTATGTCTTTGGAGTGTTGGAGGAAACCCATGCAAACACTGTGAAAACATACTAATTCCATGCAGATGTTGTCCTTAGTCGGTTTTGAAACCAACACCCCAATGCTGCAAGCCAATAATGCTAAACACTGAGCCACCAGACTTCACACATAGATATGAACTCATTAGAAAAACAAAATCAATTTATTGGTCATAAAAAAAAAAATAATATAGCATAGTATATCAGCGGGGCTATCACTAGAAAAAAACTGGTCACATAATATTTGAAAGTACACGTTGAATGAGACTTTGGACAAGGAGGTGATAATAAGAATATTACCTAATACAGACAATTCTAATTAGATGTTTATTATTCAATAAACTATTTGCTTAGTCATTATGAACATCTGGAATCTTATATTTGAACTATTTATATTCAGTCCACATGCACAATCAAATTGACGTTGCATGTGTTTGGGTTTTGGGAGTATATGAGAATTGAGTTACAGTAACTGTTTACGTTATGACTTTGTTTTTTGGTTTTATGTAAAATGTAGTACTCACAGGGTCATTTTGAGAATTTTGTTGTGCTAAAGGGACATCTTCTGTGCCATCAAAAACATTAGATGCCTGGGAATAATAATAGTAATATTAATAGATGTACTATTGTCTGTTTATATACATATTGGATAGATAGATAGATAGATAAACAGATAGACAGATAAATAGACAGATAGACATTAGATAGATAGATATGAGATAGATAGATATTGGATAGATAGATAGATAGATAGATAGATAGATAGATAGATAGATAGATAGATAGATAGATAAGATGGATATGGGATAGATAGATGGATATGGGATAGATAGATAGATTGATGGATATGGGATAGATAGATATGGGATAGATAGATATGTGATATATAGATAGAAATATAAAGATGAAGATGGAAGCTGCACTTTCCAAGTGTGGGTGCAAATCCCTCAAAGACCAGGGGCCAAGGTCCGTTATAGACATATTTGTAAAAAGGAATGCAGCACTCCAAAAAGACAGTGCAAATTATTCACCCAAGCAGCTTGGGTGAATAAACCACTTGCTTTTGCACTGACTTTTTGGAGTGCTGCCTTCCTTTTTACAAAGATAGATAGATAGATAAGGTGAACATGTGAAAAGCTAAAAATCAATACTGCTATGTAGACTAGTAGATAAAGTGGAAACTCTTGGCGCATATAGATGATCATAAATATTTCGAGCCCATCTACCGACCGACAAGGTGGCTTCCAATCAGATGGGTCCTACACTAACACCTACCTGCATCCTACACAAACCGGCAGGCCTGTATCAGAGGAACACCAGCATGTTACCTGATCTAAATCTGAACCAATGTGAGCACGAGTGCTAAGTTCCCATAGGGAGCCAGTGCTCCTATATTTTTTATAAAAAAAAAACTAAACACATGTTCACCTTATATGTCATGGTGCCTATCAAGTGCTGCTACCATTTTCTGTTTAGTATGTAATTAGCCTGGGTAGCTTGCACCTGACTCTAACCTGTAGGAGGTGCTGTTCCTTCTTTGAATAAGTTTAGATAGATAGATAGATATGGGATAGATAGATAATTAGATAGGCAGACAGATAAAATTAGTCTGAATGTTCAGTGATAGCAATATTACTACTACAATACCTCACTATCAGGAGAAGAATTTTCTACTTCATCACCGAGAATATCCTCCTCTGAATATTGTAAAGAGGCTGTCTATAACAAATTATAAAATGAGTGACTATCAATGTTCATAAATAGATAAATAAAAGCCATAAAAACATTGGTGGTAATTTACAACTCAGAAATATGCCTATATTACGAGTATTTTTTCTGGAACAGATTGCTGAACAAAGCTCCTTAGCGCTGCAGTCTGCTATTTTTTCCCTTAGGTAGAAAATGTAGACCACTGGACCAGGAGAGTAGTGGTAGAGCAGGATAGGTAAGTGAATTTTTTTATTTTATCTATTATGGGCAATGCATCTGATCTGAGGTTTGACATGGGGGGGGGTCTGATCTGATATGAGGTTCTGATCTAAGGCAATAGTTGTCATGGCATTTTCTGAAGTGGTGCCTCGGAAAGTGAATCGGAACATAATACAATAATGAATTGTCTTTGGCTTATGGAATAACAGGCTCTCCAAGTTCAGGCATCAGACAACATCCATGCTTGGACCCCAGGGTCATAACATGGCCTGGAGCAAAAATTCAATTGGTTTACTCTTCTGGAAGCCCAGGAAGATTTACCTTTTCAGTGGTTTCTATAATCCTCTTTACTTTTCTAAGTGATGCTAAAGGAAAATGTCTGATGTTGACTCAGATATAAGGATGTTGTATGCAGCAGTAGCTGGAAGAAAACGACTATATAGTAAACTAGTGTGTTCCAGACTACTGAGAGAGCAGGCCAGTCTCTCAAATAGAGGTTGATGCCATATTTCTAAACCTGTAAAATGTCTTGTGAAGATGGCCTAGTACCGTGTTTCCCCGAAAATAAGACAGTGTCTCTTTATTTATTTTTTTCCTCCAAAAAAGCGTTAGGGCTTATTTTTGGGATAGGTCTTATTTTCAGGGAAATACGGTTTAAAGCGTGCCCCCATCAGACCCCCAATCAGCCCACTGTGCCCCCTTCAGACCTCAGATCAGCATGCCCCCATCAGACACCCGATCAGCCCACTGTGCCCCTATCAAACCTCAGACCAGCGTGCCCCCATCAGACCTCAGACCAGCCCACCCAGCTACATTACAATAAAATAAAAAACTCCTCTTACCTGTCCTGCGCCGCGGCTCCGCTCAAGGTCCGGTGCTCCTCAGTTTTCTTCTCCCGGCGCTGCACTGTCACCTGACTGCGTGCAGCGTCAGGTCATAGTGTGCGCACTACGTCCTGACACTGTACGCGGTCAGGACAGTGCAGCGCTGGCCCTGGAAGCCGTGGAGCGCTGGACCCTCAGCGGAGCCACGGCGCAGGACAGGTAAGAGGAGTTTTTTATTTTATTACTATGGGGCAGCGTGGGCTGATCTGAGGTCTGATAGGGTGCCGGCAGCGAAAATATAAAAGTGAGCGCTTCCATAATGGAAGCGCTCACTTGTATGCACTTTATACAGTAACGTTGATAGGGCTTATTTTCGGGGAAACACGGTAGTTGAGATCTTACCTCTTTATCATTAGACAATAAATCTACATCATCTGCAAAAAAATCATCAGAATATTCTATTGGTGAGGTCTAGAAAAAAAATATAAGACAAAATTATTTATATATAAACTTTTGGGTGTTTTAATATATCTTTCAAGTAAAATATATTACTATGACAGATGCCAATGTATAGAGTTTTGACACCCATACTTTTAAACTCTATATGAAGTATTCTGCACTATTTCTAAAACTAACATAAGGTACCAATATATAATTTTATATAGAATTTCACATAATAAGGCTAATGAGCACATCAAAAGGCAATTCATGCACTAAAAATATTATACATAAATAAAGGTATAATATAGAGAGGAACACTTGTCATGTTTATCCATTATAATGAAAATTATAATTGACTAGAATGTGCTTATTTACTTATAAAGGGCTCTCATGTACCTACACCCTAAACTGTAGACTTGTTTTTTGGCCTTTTGTCATCAGCTCTGTCAAATTAGATGAGAAGAATAGCATATGTAGCGCTACTACTGTCAAGAAATTGATGTCGCTATGTACCCATTCCATTACTATTTTAATAGAGAGTTTGACAGGGAGAATACGGAGGGAGAGAAAGAGAGAAAAATAGAGATAAATAAACAAACGAGAGAACGAAAACTATATATGGATAGATAGGTAGACAGATAGGAGATAGATAGATAGATAGATAGATAGATAGATAGATATGAGAGATAGATAGATAGATAGATAGATAGATAGATATGAGAGATAGATAGATAGATATGAGAGATAGATAGATAGATATGAGAGATAGATAGATAGATATGAGAGATAGATAGATAGATATGAGAGATAGATAGATATGAGAGATAGATAGATATGAGAGATAGATAGATAGATAGATAGATAGATAGATAGATAGATAGATAGATACGTAGATAGTAGGAGATTGATAACTAGATAGATTATAGGAGATAGAGAGATATTAGATAGATGGGTAATAGATAAATAGGCAGACAGATGATAGATAGATATTAGATAGATAGTTAGATAACCTACACTAGATAGATAAATAGGAAGACAGACAAAAGATAAATATATATGAAATAGATAAGAGATAGATAAAAAGGCAAACAGATAAATTATAGATATATAAATGATAGATAATAAATAGGCAGATAGAAATATGAAAGATAGATACATGATACTGTATTAGATAGATGGAGATTGATAGCTATATAGATTATAGGAGATAGAGTTATTAGATAGATAGGTAATAGACAGATAAATAGATAAATATCAGATAGATTTGAGAGAGATACATAGATATGAGATAGATGCAAGATATAATGATAGATAGTATGAGATTTATAGCTATATAGATTATAAGAGATAGAGAGATATTAGATAGGTAATAGACACATAAATAGGCAGACAGATGAACGATCGATATGAGATAGATAGATATGAGAGATAGATAGATATGAGATAGATAGATAGATAGATATGAGAGATAGATAGATATGAGATAGATAGATAGATAGATATGAGATAGATAGATAGATATGAGACAGATAGATATGAGATAGATAGATAGATAGATGTGAGAGAAATATAGATAGTAGATAGATGATAGAAAGATAGATAGAATGATAGACAAATAGATATGAGATAGATAAATGGAGATTGATAGCTATATATATTTTAGGAGATATAGAGAGATTTTAGATAGGTAATAGACAGATAAATAGGCAGACAGATGAACAATAGATATAGATAGATATGAGAGATAGATGTGAGAGATACAGAGATATTAGATGGATAGATAGATAGATAGATAGATAGATAGATATGAGATAGTTAGAATTATAGATAGATATGAGAGAGATAGATGATATAAGATAAATATATAGGCAGACATACAGATGAACGATAGATAGATAGACAGTTTATAGATAGACAGACATGTATGTACTGTACATATCACATTATTTGGTGTAAAATATAATCTTTTTTCTATGCTGGTATTGGGAGATTCTTACCATTATGCTAACTTGTCTGTGATGAGATGACATCTGAGGTGCTGCTGTTACTATGGTATCACTGTTGGCCAGGGAGGTCATGTGACCACTCCTCTGAAGATGCTTGCTGTGATGCATGCTGGGATTGTTACTTTCACTTTGCAGCTGCTCCGCCCACACAGCCTCTCATCAATGGGAGAATACTATGCTCAAAACATTAGAAAATTTATACATACACAGTATATCTGTCATGATACAAATACCTCTTGGCTTTAGGTATTATCTGGGGCATTTTTATTTTTTTGTGCATAAGGTGGCCAACCCCTTTAAGTTTTACACAATCAAATTTTTGAAACAAAAAAGTCATGTTTTAGTGTCTCCATAGTCTGAGAGCCATAGTTTTTTTTATTTTTTGGGCAATTGTCTTATTTAGGGGCTCGTTTTTTTGCGGGATGAGGTGTTGATTAGATTTGTACTATTTTGGGGAGCATATGCCTTTTTGATCTCTTGGTATTGCACTTTTAGTGATGTAAGGTGACATAAAAAGTTTGTTTCTTTAGCATAGTTTTTTTTTTTTTTTTTTTACAGTGTTCACCTGTTGTTACAGATGCAGCAATACCACATATGTCTGTTTTAGGGAAATGTGTTGTTTTTTTTTACTTGAAACTTTATTTTTTATTATGGAAAACACTGTTTTTTAAAAACTTTTTAAAAACTTTAAAAAAAAAAAAAAAAAGTCACGTCGGGTCCTTAAGAGGTAATGTATTTGCTTTACACATGCTTACAAGGTCTCCTACAATTACTTTTCCTTTAAAGTGAATGAAAATATGTCAGTAGGAACTGTTGGACATTCCACTAGTAGCTTACGAAAGCAATCTTGGACAACATATCACAGGGACCCTATGCAAGATCTGTATACGCACTCCTTACTCTATAGTATAACCAATCAGTCTGCTAATAACTAATATATATATATATATATATATATATATATATATATATATATATATATATCTAAACATCTGATTAAAAGGTTGTTGTTTGACAGAAAACATGCCAAAACGTCTACAAAAATCTAACCAAGGTTTTAGGGGTCTGTATGTAGCATAATTTGTTGCTCAAAATCTAGGTAAGTTTTAAAATAAATATGAGGATTGAAAAAAAATCAGTACAACAACATGTCATTGATTTTGATTTTCTTGTTCATATTAAAAACAAATAATAAAAAATACTTACACTTCATGAATTGACCTCTGAGCCTGAGGAAGTTGTGGATGACTCAACTGTGCAAATATCAGTGTAATCTAGAGGCAGTATGTAATGTCTAGCTAAGAATGTCATCTTTGTATTCTTTCCCAGGTCCTTTCATAATGTGCCTTGGAGATGTGTTTCTGCAACTGTTGTGACATGTCATGTGCTTGGTTTTTCATCAGGTCCCTTAGACAAAAATGGCTCTAACCATTCCATTCTTTCCCCCCTTTTGGGCAGGATTTGGCCAGTCCCACTTCCAACCAAGGGAGGGGTTGCTGAGGAAGTAGTTGGATTTAGACTGAGAAAGAGAACAGACAACATGACATAGTGGGGGAATGTTTTCCCCTACTGCAGCAGGAGACTTCCAGGGGAAGCAGCTTGGAGAGCACGGTGACTTTTTGAATTTAGTATTACAAGGGGGTTAACAGCCAACGGCACCCCACTCTAACCTCTAGAGCAGGAATGCTCAACTTACGGCCCTCCAGCTGTTGTAAAACTACAACTCCCATCATGCCCTGCTGTAGGCTGCAAGCTGTCCGGGCATGCTGGGAGTTGTAGTTTTGCAACAGCTGGAGGGCCGCAGTTTGGGCATCCCTGCTCTAGAAAATCCAGTAACCATCCCCTTGGTGCTTGAACCAGGACATTTGCATATTACTAAAAAATGTGGATATCTCTACAGACATAACATTTTGTACACTGTGTCCGCTTATGTCCCCCTTTTCTCATGTACGCTGTCTATGTCTCCTCTCATGCCCCCCCCTTCTCCATACCTCCCAACTTTTGAAAATTGCAAAGACTATTGCAACTTTTGAAAATTGCAAAGGGACAATGTGTGCGGTGCACATCACGGCAGTTTTTTTCATACTAGGCCACCCCTCTAAGTCCACCAAAAGCATAATTACTGGAGCCCAGATTATAGATATTTTAAGGTACAAATTGCACCAAATAATGAAGTTCTGGTCTAATATACAGGTAGAAACCATACAAACACTTTATTAAGGAGCAATTTTGTAAATTTATTAATGCATATTCATGAATTAATTCCCCAGGTCAAAAAGAGGGACATTTAAGGATCAAAGAGGGACTTGGGTCAAAAAGAGGGACTGTCCCTCCAAAAGAGGGACACTTGGGAAGTATGCTTCTCTTATACACACTGTTTCTGTTTCCTCTCATGCCCCCTTCTCTTATGTACACTGTCTCTGTGTCCTCTCATGTCTCCTTCTCTTATGTACCCCATTTTTGTGTCCTCCCATTTCCCCCTTCTCTCATGTACACTGTCTCTCTGTGTTCTTTCATGTCCCTCTTCTCTTATGTATGCTACATCTTTGTACTCTCATATCCCCCTTCTGTTTTGTACACTATATCCTCTCATATCTCCCTTTTCTTATGTACACTGGCTTTGTGTCCTCTCATGTGCAGTGTCTCTATGTCCTCTCATGCCTCCCTTCTCTCATGTACACTGTCTCTGTGTCCTCTTATTTCCCTCTTATCTCATGTACACTGTCTGTGTCCTCTCATGCCCCCCTTCTCTTATACAAACTGGCTCTGTGTCCTCTCATGCCCACTTTCTCTTATGCACACCTTCTCTGTGTCCTCTCATGTGCCCCTTCTCTTATGTATGCTGCCTCTCTTTGTACTCTCATGCCCCCATTCTCTTTTGTACATTTTCTTTGTGTCCTCTGATTCTCCCCTTCTCTCATGTATATTGTAGCTGTGTCCTCTCATGACCCCCTTCTCTCATGTACATTGTGTCTGTGTCCTCTTATGCCCCCTTTCTCTCATGTACACTGTCTCTGTGTCCTCTCATGCCCCCCTTCTCTCATGTACATTGTCTCTTTGTCCTCTCATGCCCCCCTTCTCTCATGTACATTGTCTCTTTGTCCTCTCATGTTCCCCTTCTCTCATGTACACTGTCTCTGTGTATCTGCTTGTTCCTGTTTGTGTGCTGTGCTCATTGTTGGTAATGGAGTGCAACAAAACTGAACTTAGTCCATGGAAGCTGTGAATCTTGGTAAGTCCTGTTTACTACTCGTTCCCAATAGGAGAAAGCTGGTGAATCAGGAGAGAGGAGGAAACTGTCATGGGAGAAGGTCTTGTGGTAAAGAGAGACAGCTGGATATCTGAGGAGACCAGATTCTGACCAGATAAAAGCCCATCTTTGTTGACTGAGGTATATATATAAGAAATCAGTTTGTGGGGCGCCAAAGCTATAATGATGGTAAAACTAGAATTGTCCTGGTATATAAACACCACCAAGTGTAGAGCTAGAGATACTTGGAAATGATATGGGAGACTATTTGTGAACCAAGTTTAAGCCAAGAGTTTTTTGGACCACCAGATATACAGTGGGGAAAAAGTATTTAGTCAGCCACCACTTGTGCAAGTTCTCCCACTTAAAAAGATTAGAGAGGCCTGTAATTGACATCATAGGTAGACCTCAACTATGAGAGACAAAATGAGAAAAAAAAATCACATTGTCTGATTTTTTAAGAATTTATTTGCAAATCATGGTGGAAAATAAGTATTTGGTCAATAACAAAAGTTCATCTCAATACTTTGTTATATATCCTTTGTTGGCAATGACAGAGGTCAAACGTTTTCTGTAAGTCTTTGCAAGGTTGGCACACACTGTTGCTGGTATGTTGGCCGATTCCTCCATGCAGATCTCCTCTAGAGCAGTGATGTTTTGGGGCTGTTGCTGGGCAACACGGACTTTCAACTCCCTCCAAAGGTTTTCTATGGGGTTGAGATCTGAAGACTGGCTAGGCCACTTCAGGACCTTGAAATGCTTCTTACGAAGCCACTCCTTTGTTGCCCTGGCGGTGTGCTTGGGATCATTTTCATGCTAAAAGACCCAGCCACGTTTCATCTTCAATGCCCTTGGTGATGGAAGGATGTTTGCATTCAAAATCTCACGATACATGGCCCCATTCATTCTTTCATGTACACGGATCAGTCGTCCTGGTCCCTTCGCAGAGAAACAGCTCCAAAGCATGATGCTGCCACCCCCATGCTTCAGAGTAGGTATGGTGTTCTTTGGATGCAACTCAGCATTCACTCTCCTCCAAACACAACAAGTTGTGTTTCTACCAAACAGTTTTACTTTGGTTTCAACTGACCATATGACATTCTCCCAATACTCTTCTGGAACATCCAAATGCTCTCTAGCAAACTTCAGATGGGCCCGGAGATGTACTGGCTTAAGCAGGGGGACACGTCTGGTACTGCAGATTCTGAGTCCCTAGCTGCGTAGTGTGTTACTGATGGTAGCCTTTGTTATGTTGGTCCCAGCTTTCTGCAAGTCATTCACTAGGTCCCCCTCATGTGGTTCTGGGATTTTTGCTCACAGTTCTTGTGATCATTTTGACCTTACGGGGTGAGATCTTGTGTGGAGCCCCTGATCGAGGGAGATTATCAGTGGTCTTGTATGTCTTCCATTTTCTAATTATTGCTCCCACAGTTGATTTCTTCACACCAAGCTGCTTGCCTATTGCAGATTCAGTCTTCCCAGCCTGGTGCAGGTCTGCAATTTTGTTTCTGGTGTCCTTTGGCAGCTCTTTGGTCTTCACCATAGTGGAGTTTGGAGTGTGACTGTTTGAGGTTGTGGATAGATGTCTTTTATACTGATAACAAGTTCAAACAGGTGCCATTACTACAGGTAATGAGTGGAAGACAGAGGAGCCTCTTAAAGAAGAAGTTACAGGTCTGTGAGAGCCAGAAATCTTGCTTGTTTGTAGGTGACCAAATACTTATTTCCCACCATAATTTGCAAATAAATTCTCATTTTGTCTCTCACAGTTGATGTCAAATACAGGCCTCTCTCATCTTTTTAAGTGGGAGAACTTGCACAATTGGTGGCTGACTACTGATTCCCCACTGTAGTGTTTAGAATCAGTTAGCTCATAAAATGATATAAATAGGAATGTATAGTAGGAACCAAAGTCATACACTGCTAAAAATATATAAATAAAAGCCTTTTAAAACCATACTTCCTTTTAAAAGAAATAATTTCAGGTAGCAAAGGACTTACTTCACCAGGGAGGAGGGCGAGCAAGATAAGCTCAAGACACTTGTCACCATTACCTCCCTTGCCGAGGTTGCTTATACAGTTGTCAAAACACCCCATCCTTGGTGAGAGATGTGCCGGAGGACTCTTAAGTTAAAGGTGCTTTTATTCCAAAGATAGCTCACCACATTTTGGGGACTGTAAAAATATAAGGGGATATTTTTACAATCCCCGAAACATGTGGCTTTCCGGTTTTGAGATTCGAAAGAGGATCTCAAAACACAGCCAAAACGGTTCAGTTTAGTGACAATTTATTGTGAATGGGGTATGCTCCATTCAGGATGCATCAGTATGCATTCTGTTCCGGTAGCATTCTGTTTTGTGTCCAGACATCGAAACAAAACAAACCGGATCTTTCACTAAAACAATGTTAGTCAATGGTGCCGAATACATTTTTTCTGAAAAAAATGGATCCATCACCCATTGACTTACAATGTTTTTAGTGATGGATCAGGTTTGTTCAGTTTGGCCTTAACATAACTGACTGCAAAAAGAACAGATGCATTCTGATGCGTCAAGCGCATTGGAACCATTTTGGTCCGATTTTGAGATCCTCTGCCAGATGTCAAAACCGGAAACTAAAAGGCTGATGTAAAGGTAGCCTAATCTCAGCCATTCATTAGTAAAGTGGTGGTCAGTGTATAGGAATTGCTACTGTTCTGCTGTGTATCAACACATCTAGCCTCAAATAAAGTGTTCTGCTGAAAATAACAATACAATGATAAGATATTAGTTCCTAATGCAACAACAGTAAGCCATTTTATTAAAGTCTGCCATATTGTGATGGACTTAATCCTTCTATTGTACGTACATATAAACTGACAGGCAAAAAAATACTAGATTGTTGAAATTTTAGTTATAGATCGTACACACGTTCACAAAATTGTTGGTACCCTTCCGTTAAAGAAAGAAAAACCCACCATGGTCACTGAAATAACCTGAAACTAACTAAATTAATAGTAAATGAAACTTTACTGGAAATCAGCTAAAAAACATCAGGCATTGATTTTGAATTGTGGTTCGGCAGAATAATTAAAAAAAATAAACTAATGAAACTGGCCTGGACAAAAATTAAAGTACTAAAAAAAGGTGTGTTCTGTAATTAGTATCACAGGTGTCTTCAAACTTGTGATCAGTCAGTCTGCTTATTTAAAGGGTGAAAAGTAGAGATGAGCGAGCATGCTCATCCGAGCTTGGTGCTCGTTCGAGTATTACGGTACTAGTAAGTGCTCGCTGCTCGGACGAGTATCTCGCCATGCTCGAGGAAATGGCATCTCCCGCATTTTGAATTTTTGACGCCTATAAACTCAGCCAATCACAAGCCAGGAGACTCTGTGGTACACCGAGCATCACGTGGGGCCCTTAAATGTCGATAGCAGGGGTTAGCTGGCCTGATTACGTCACGTAATTAAAAAAGGTCTTTTGCTGTCACTGATACAGCTACATTACAAAAATCTCTGTGCGACATTTGTCTGGGTTGCAGTCAAAATAGCCACAGTCAGGGGCTGAGTTTGCTCTCTGATAGTTTCTGCACGTCACGTTAAAAAAATATATATATATAAAAAAAATAAAAATAAATAAAAATAAAAAAAAATAGTTTTTTTGTTGTTTTATCTCAGTGATACAAATCCATTTCATACAGCTGTGTGGAACCATTCTGTGTGTCACAGTTCAGCTGTCCAGTCACCACAAACCACAATCCGTATTTTCTGTCCAGGTGACACATTCTGTACGTCACGTAATTAAAAAAGGTCTTTTTGCTGTCACTGATACAGCTACATTACAAAAATCTCTGTGCGACATTTGTCTGGGTTGCACTTAAGCAGACCAAGTCTGTCTAATCTAATAGTTTCAGTGTAATTGCTCCATACTGCACGGTACGTAATAACATACGTAATTTTGCTCTAACTTATCCATCTATATATTTTCTTGTTCATATTGAACAAGTTTGTGGGTTTCAGTACAGCAGGCCCATTTTTTTGTACATATAATACACTTATATACAGAAAATGTTGAACCCCAGGGCTAAGGGTCGAGGACGAGGGCAGGGTGAGACAGTACCTGCTGATGAGGGAGCAGGGGAACGCCACAGAGCTACACTCCCTAGCTTCATGTCCCAACTTACAGGGACACGTGGTCGCGGATTGCGGACAATGCTTCAAGTAATTTGTCCACCAGTCAGTCTTCCACGCAGTCCACCCACGTTACCCAAGGGAGCACTCCTCTGGCTCCTCCACCTCAACCTCCTTCCCCCCAGTCTGCCCCCTCCCAGGAAAATTTGGAATGCGATCCGGCACACTCTGAGGAACTGTTTTCTGGACCCTTCCCAGAGTCACAAACCACTTCTCAGGTTGCTGCTGACCTCGTTCCCGATGCCCAAGTTTTCCAACTGTCGCAGTCTATGGGTGATGATGATGACCATGTTGACTTAGTGGAAGAAGTGTGTAAAGAGGTGTCGGACGATGAGGAGACACGGTTGTTAGACAGTGGTGAAGTTGTTGTCAGGGCAGGAAGTCCGAGGGGGGAGCAGACTGAGGAATCGGAGGATGACGAGGTGACTGACCCAAGCTGGGTTGATAAGCCGATTGAAGACAGTGCTTCTGAGGCGGAGGCGAGTGCTGCACCAGAACAGGTTGGAAGAGGCAGTGGTGTGGCCAGAGGGAGAAGCAGGGCCAGAGCTGGTGCATCAGCAGCAACTGTTTCACGTAGTGAAGCTCCCGTGGCGAGGCCTAGATGTTCGCAAGTCTGGAGGTTCTTTAAAGAAAGTGAGGATGACTGACGGACTGTGGTGTGCAACCTGTGCCACACCAGGATCAGCAGGGGTGCCACCACTACTAGCCTAAGCACCACCAGCATGCGCAGGCATATGAGTGCTAAACACCCCACTCAATGGAACCAAGGCCGTTCACCTCCTGCGGGTCACACCACTGCTCCTTCCCCTGTGTCACTCGCTGCCTCTGCTAGTCAACCCCCTGCCCAGGACCCCGGCACGAGCACCTCCCGCCGGAAAACCACACCTTCGCCTCCACGATCCTCCACAGCGTCCACCAATGTGTCCCAGCGCAGCGTTCAGCTGTCTTTACAGCAGACGCTGGAGCGCAAGAGGAAATACAGTTCCACCCACCCACATGCCCAAGCCCTCAACGTCCACATCTCCAAATTGCTGAGCCTGGAGATGCTGCCCTATAGGCTGGTAGAGACCGAGGCCTTTCGCAATCTCATGGCGGTGGCTGCCCCTCTGTATTCGGTCCCCAGCCGCCACTATTTTTCCCGATGTGCCGTCCCATCCCTACACCAGCACGTGTCACAGAACATCATCCGTGCCCTGACCAACGCTGTTTCTGAGAAGGTCCACCTAACCATGGACACGTGGACAAGTGCTGCCGGGCAGGGGCACTATATCTCTCTGACGGCACATTGGGTTAACTTGGTGGAGGCTGGGACCGAGACTGACCCTGGGGCCGCTCATGTACTGCCCACACCGAGGATTGCGGGGCCTACCTCGGTCACGGTCTCTCAGACATACTATGCCGCCTCCTCCGACCCCTCCTCCTCCTCCACCTCCTCCTCCAAATTACCATCCGTGGGCACGGCGCCTTCAGTCGGTAGCTCTAGGCACAGCAGCAGTGCCGTGGGTAAGCGCCAGCTGGCGGTGCTCAAACTGCTGAGCTTAGGTGACAAAAGGCACACCGCCCAAGAGCTATTACAGGGCATCACGGCGCAGACCGATCTGTGGCTGGCACCGCTGAACCTCAAGCCAGGCATGGTTGTGTGTGACAACGGGCGTAACTTGGTGGCGGCTCTGCAACTTGGCAGACTGACACATGTGCCAGGCCTGGCCCACGTGTTCAATCTAATAGTTCAGCGGTTCCTCAAGACATACCCCAATCTGTCTGATTTGTTCACCAAGGTGCGCCGCATCTGTGCGCATTTCCGCAAGTCGACCACAGATGCTGCCACTCTCAGGGCAGCGCCTCCTACAACTGCCCACTCACCGACTGTTGTGTGACGTGCCCACAAGATGGAATTCGACATTAAACATGTTATCCAGAGTTTACCAGCAGCGCAGAGCGATTGTAGACTGCCAGATGTCAACTTCCACCAGAACTGGTAGTCAGGTCAGTCAGATTCCTCAAGTCTACAATGAGGAGTGGACGTGGATGTCTGATATCTGCCAGGTGTTGAGCAACTTTGAGGAGTCAACACAGATGGTCAGCGGCGATGCCACCATTATCAGCCTCACCATCCCGCTGCTTTGCCTGTTGAAAAACTCACTGCTCAGCATGAAGTCGGATGCTTTGAGCTTGTCACAAGAGACGGTGGAGGAATATATGCCGCTTGATAGCCAGAGCACCCTCCGGTCTGTTTCTCAGTGAGTATCGGAGGAGGGGGATGAGGGGGAAGAGGAGGAGAATGTCGGCGAGACAGAAGAGGGTACCAGTGCTCAGTCCTTCTTAACTCTTGAGCGTGTATGGGCTGAAGAGGAGGACTTGGAGGAGGAGGAGGAGGAGGAAATGGAGAGTCAGGCCAGTGAGGAGAGGGAATTCATGCGTGTTGGGACTCTGGCGCACATGGCAGACTTCATGTTAGGCTGCCTATCCCGTGACCCTCACGTTAGAAGCATTTTTTCAAACACCGATTACAGGGTGTTCACTCTCCTGGACCCACGGTACAAGCAGAACCTTTCCACTCTCATCCCTGTAGAGGAAAGGAGTATGAGAGTGAATCAATACCAACAGGCCCTGGTGCACAAGCTGAAACAATCCTTCCCATCTGACGCCGCTAGCGGCAGAGGGCATGGTTCTGTGGGCCAAGTAGCGGGGGAGAGGAGGCGAGCAGGCAGCTTGTCCAGCACTGGCAGGGGAACTCTCTCCAAGGCCTTTGCCAGTTTTATGTCACCCCAGCAAGACACTGTCACCTGTCCCCAGTCTAGGCAGAGTAGGGGGGAGCTGTACAGAAAGATGGTGAGGGAGTACCTAGCTGACCATACCAACGTCCGTAGCGATCACTCTGCTCCATACAACTACTGGGTTTCAAAGCTGGACACGTGGCCTGAACTGGCGCTGTACGCCTTGGGGGTGCTGGCCTGCCCTGCCGCTAGCGTGCTGTCAGAGCGGGTATTCAGTGCAGCTGGTGTTGTCATCACCGATAAGCGTACACGCCTGTCAACTGACAGCGCTGACAGGCTGACGCTTATTAAAATGAACAAAGCCTGGATTTCACCGGAATTCAAATCTCCTCCGGGGGAAAGCAGCTAAAGATTAACATTACTTATGTGTCCGATTCCTCTTCTCTACTCCTCCTACTCCTCCTCCTCTTTGTCGTCTTTGCCTAACGCTGACCCAAAAAATGCCATTTTTTAGAGGTCCAACTGGCACTCTTTTACCACAATTTTTCCGGAGGTCCACCTACAGGCCCTCTCTGTAAACAATTTTTCCGGAGGTCCACCTACAGGCCCTCTCTCCAAACAATTTTTCCGGAGGTCCACCTACAGGCCCTCTCTCTAAACAATTTTTCTTTGCACCTAGTTGGGTGCTTCCCTAACATGTGATGGGTATGTGCCTTGCCTTTCTTGGTCTGGGTGAGCACAATTGCCATGAGAGTAACCACCAGGCTGGTGTTTCCATCATTTTCTGATGTTTCCAGGTTTTCACCCAGCCTTCCCTAGGCAGAGCCTTGGTCCCCTGCAAAAATGCTCGAGTCTCCCTTTGACTTCAATGGGGTTCATTACTCGAAACAAGCACCCGAGCATCGGGAAAACTTTGTCTCGAATAACGAGCACCTGAGCACTTTAGTGCTTGCTCATCTCTAGTGAAAAGTATTCATTGTGCTGTTTGGTATCATGGTGGGTACCACACTGACCATGGACCAAAGAAAGCTAAGGAGAGAGTTGTCTCAGGAGATTACAAAGACAAACATGGAAAAGGTTATAAGACCATCACTAAACAGCTAGATCTTCCTGATACTACAGTTGCATAAATTATTCAGAATTTTAAAGTCTACCTGATTGTAGCCAACCTCCCTGGATGTGGCCACAAGAGGAAAAATGATGACGACTTTCAAAGAAGTGAACTCCAAGATCAAGATATATCAATGTCAGATCACATCATCCATAATCTCTTAGCTAGAGTGGACTTAATGGAAGATGACCAAGGAGGAAACCACTGTTGAAAGCAAATAATAAAAAAGCGAAACAGGAATTTGCCTAAATGCATATTGACAAGTGTAACAGCGGGGGCTATGCGCCGCTGTTCTCCTGCTTACCACCACAGTCCTGGGCGCCGTGTTCAGCAGTGATCTGCTGCCTGTGCTTCCCCACTCACAGCTGCAGTCCTGAGCTCTGTCCTTGTAGGTACTGTTTGTTCTGGGATCCACTCCACAGTTTCTCTTCAGCCCTGGCCAAAGCATGTTTGCTGCTTCTTCCTTGCAGCTCTTCATTAAGGGCTGGTGCGTGTCACTTCCTGTTCTTTATGGGTTAGTTCATGTGCCCTCGCTGACCAATACTAGTCCTCCTGTATGTATATAGTATATGTATATATACTATATGTATGTATGTATAGTATATAAGTAGCTCAACCCGCCTTCCCAGATGCCTCAGTGTCAAGGTCCTTGTGTCATGCTTAGATTGCTTTTATCCTTGCTAGTGTTTCTGTGTACCAGACTCGTGCTTGTGTTCCCGGACTCTGCTACCTGCTTGATCCCTGCCTGGTTGCATAGACTCTCTTGTTGCGGACCCGGATTGCCTGACCTGTACCTGTACCTGTACCTGTGCCTGAGCCACTGCCTGTTTGACTTCACCTCTGCCTCATCCTTCGGTCCTGTATTGTTGCTCCTGGAAACAACTTGGCCTCCTGACTACCTCTGTACTTCTGGTACCTTGCTCAGATACCTCCTGGGCCACCTGGACCAGCTGCCTCATGTGCCTATCCTCCTCAGGAGGTAGCAGCCTGGTGTTTCCCTCCCCCCTATCCCCACCATCTGGGGTTTTGTGAAGAACAAGGGGTTCACTTAGACCTGGCCTCTCCATAACTGGGCTGGCCTCTCCATAACTTAAGGGCATCCAGTGCCATTTCTAAATGTATGACAGCTTCTAATGTGAACTGGGGAGCCAATGTGTACAGTGCTGGCGAGCAGAGGCCACTTCTAGTGCCCTGAATCTTATTTGTTGTTCTGGACCATAGCTAAAATCACTCTGTCGTCTGTGTACAGAAGGATCCAAGTGGTGGAGTTGCTGAGCATTTGAGACCTTCTGCACTGAACACAATGGGTGGACATTCTGAGACAGAATGAAAAAGAACACCAGGGGGCGCATTAAACAAATTGATGACCGAAATATTAGCAAATTATGCTTTGCATGATTTAACACAGTGAATAATGATTTGTGGCATCATTTGTGGCCTCTTTAATAAATATATATAAATTAATAATTAATTATACTTAATTTTATTAGTATCTGAATTTTGTAACAAATGATTTCATAATATTAAACATTTCGGCACATTTCACACTACTTAATTATTGGCGGACATCATACACATAATGGGGGAGATTTATCCAAGTGGTGTAAAGTGGAACTGGCTTAGTTGCCCATAGTATCCAATGAGATTCCACCTTTCATTTTTCACAGCTCCTTTGGAAAATAAAAGGTGGAATCTGCTTGGTTGCTATGGGAAACTAAGCCAGTTCTACTTTACACCAGTTTGATAAATCCCCCCTAAAGTTTTTAAGTGAACCTTTTACATCGAACACATACGTTCTGCAAAATGCAATCATTTAAATCCCTGGGATTGAGTCCTGTGGGCGGTCCTAATCAGTCATCTAGACATGTATCTCTGTATGTGTTACTACATGGAAGGCTGTCAGTCACTGGGCAAGACCACCCACTGGACTTTTTATGGTTCACTTTTATGTTCTTGAGCTTTTAATCAAATGATTTCTCAGAAGGCTTCCACATGTTGTCCAAAGTAGAATGGAATGTTGATACTAGGCTCCAGTTTTGTTTCTGGAACATATAATGGTGTCAGTAAGAGGTGCTGTCAAGTGGTTATCCAGTTATTGGTACCTTTTGAGGTAGTATGACTTTTTGATCACTTTTTATTCATTGTGTGTTTTTTTTTTTGGGGGGGGTCAAGGTGATGAAAAAAACTGCAAATTACTGTACCTTTTTTACCATTACTTCGATCATCAAGATAAATATGTTTACGTTTTAATAGTTCAGAAATTTTCAGACATGGCATTATTAATTATGTTTATTTTTTATTGCCTATTTATTTGTATCTGTAAATTTGGGGAAAAGGTATGATCCAAATTTCAGTATTTTAATGTAATTTTTTAGTCTGCTTCATATCATATAATGCAATACGCAGTTTACTATTGCAATCCATGAGGAAATTTCTGACTTCCTGTTAAAGCCCTGCCGTATGGCTTAAAGGGGTTGTCTCACGTCAGCCAATCACATTTATTATGTAGAGAAAGTTAATACAAGCTACTTACTAATGTATAGTAATTGTCCATATTGCTTCCTTTGCTGGCTGGATTCATTTTTCCATCTCATTATACACTGCTAGTCTCCATGGTTATGGCCACCATGCAATCCATTAGTGGTGGTCGTGCTTGCACACTATAGGAAAAAGCACCAGCCTATGTGTACTCCCACGGCCACCAGAGACACTGGTGCTTTTTCCTATAATGTGCAAGCACGACCACCACTGATGAATTCCAGGGTGGTCACAACCATGGAAGCAGGCAGTGTATAATGTGATGGAAAAATGACTCCACCTAGCAAAGGAGACAATATGGACAATGACAATACATGAGTAAGGAGCTTGTATTCACTTTCTCTACATGATAGATGGCACTTTGTAAAGGGAGAAAACCTCTTTAACTTGGTTTTCTTTAACAGGACTCGGAGCCTAGGCTGCCATAGTAACTGATTGGAACTCGCAGTTTCACTTTGGGGGCTCTAATCAGAGAAACCAAGGCATCTGAGAGGTTGAATGATTAGGATCAGAGTCATCTCAGATCTTGGTCATTGCAGCCGGGAATAAGCTGTATTACAGAGGCAGCACCTGCCACGTATGAGTAGGCTCAGCTTTTGAGCCCGCTTGAAATATCCTTTACTCGCAAATTACCTATAGTTATGGCATTTTGCATTAAGGGATTAGATGATTTAAAAATGTTTTGTTGATTAAATTAAATTAAAATTTTTTGTTGATTTTAAACAAAGTATATTATAATCACTATTTTATTGACCTTGCAATGTTCCTCTCTGGATTGTTCAACTGGATGATGTTGTAGGCGTGGAAGAAGTTACCATGGAGGACAGTGGTTCCGAAAGCATACCTTACAGGTATTGTTCGAACCATTGTGTATTCTAAGCTTAGCAATGTGGTAGTTTCAAAATTGCAAAGAAAAATCCACTTGATTTTGGAGTTCTTTATAATATAATCTGGGGGACGTTGGCTTGAAGGACATTGTATTGGAATACATTGACACAGAGGACATTGACATATCCTAGATTCATGCAAGTGCACCTCAAATGCTTCTTAGAATTTTTTGTGCCACTTAATCAACTAGTAATTATACGTTTTGCCGTTGTTATGGGAAGAACATATGTAGGACATCTCACGAGGATATAGATGCAAAAAAACAAGGACAATTGGTGGATTGTAGGCATACATATGTATGAATATTCATTCAGAATACAAGTAGGAGAAATAGTAGGCTCTTATTTATGGCTACAGTGTGTCACCTTTGCAAATGTTTGACCACAAACTTAAGTAGACAATTACTTGAATATTGAATGCAAGTGACACTCATAGGTTATACACGGGGTATAGCACATATCTTATGGGGCAATGGTCCAGCTGTAAATCCAACAGCAGCAGTGAGGTCTAGTGCAGCCCCAGGAGGAGCCTGGAATGTGAAGTTCTGCAGAAGTCTTGTAAAGAACAGGAACAGCTCCATTTTGGCCAAACTCTCTCCAGCACAACTTCTTTTACCTATAGCAATGAGATTAAAAAAGTAGCAAGTTGGTATTCTTTAACAGGAAAATTAGAAGATACTGGAGCAGATCCTGTAAGTTTAGACAGGCATCAGATTTATCACAGTGGCTCAGACTGGATGAGAAATTTGGGCCAGCCACTTTTGTTCAACTTTATACCAACTATTAGTTGGTTACACAGCTGAATTGTGGGGGAATTATGGTGCCAAATGTTACATCTTAGGCCACGTCCCTTGGCAAACTAGCTGCAGAAGTGATACCCTTTCACTTCTGTTCTGATGCTTCACAATCTTCCTACATCTCTGCCAGGTCTCTTACAACACACAGTTAATCACATAGCTAAGGTGGGTACCCACTGTGGTCAGTGATTGGCTGCACAGTCATTTCCCACGTGTTAATAGGGACCAGGAAGCAGAGACTGATGGGAGAGTAGGAAGTGTCAGACCAGAAGCACTGGAGATTGTTAAGGTCAGTATGACATCAGTCTAAAGTAAAGAGAAGATGAGCACATTTCTTGAAATTAATTTCAAGTCTGATTCTAACAAATCTTTCAGAAGATTTAATTTGGGTATACATACATTCAACCCCAATCGAAATTGTTCCAATTAGCCTTAAAATTTGTGTAAGACTCTCTGAGCTCTCCTAGGAGTAGAATTGTCCCTTAATGGGGCAGCTACCTGCCATTTTTTATGTACACATAGTGATATCGGAAAAAATAACAATTGGACACAGGTAAAGTTATACTCTGCCAGTCATGCTGGAAATACTATATGCTCATTGTACACTTATCAACAGTAGAACCTTTGCAACCTTTTTGGAAAAAAAAAAATGCCCAAAATGGGCATCACAGTGCGCCCCGGCCCAGCGAGAGACTGAGATCTCACCGGCTGAGAAGGAGGACCCCAACGAGGTGCAGGGTGGGCGGAGGCAGTAGCGGGGGCGGGGATTGCATGTTAAAAAGGACTGGAGCCCGGGCTCCAAGAACTAAACGCCGCCTCCGGGCTCATGCGGCGATTCATTTGCATAAATTTAAAACTCCGTTTTTGGGACTTCTAAAACACAAAGGAATGCGCCAAAGGGAACATTACTGTTGTTACAACATGTGCTATGGGCATCTTTATGTACTTTATAGGGGCCTAGGAGGTGACAGACTCCCTTTAAGGAATGATAGTGGAAACATTTTCTTAGCTCTACTTATTACTTCAGAAGACATCTGAGAGGACTACTCACCAGCTGAGAACGGCATGAATGCATCTTTTCTTACAAAATTTCCACTGGAATCCAGAAAGTGTTCTGGGTAGAACTTATCAGCTTTTACGAAATGATCCTTGTCGTAGAGTACGGAGGTCAGCAGCGGGATCACATGTATGCCCTAGAGTAGGTTTCAACATTTGCATAAGTCATATTCACAATGGAACTTAATTCATTAGATTCATTACTAAGACTGAGTTCAAAAGCCACTTTGGTTGTGATAGAAAGAATAACGATGCACACGGCAGAATAACCAAGACAGAATAAGTTAAATCCTATTGTTTCTCAGTGGTATCCATCCTGCTTCACATCTGGCTATGCATTGTAATTTCATTAAATGGGTAATGTCACAAAGTATATTTATCACCTATCCACAAGGTATCAGATAATGAACATTTTCAGGGAAGCCAATTTTTGGGACCTCTATTGATCACAGGGTCCCAAGTTCCCCAATATTCCTCACCAAACTTTCTGTCATCACCATAGACACTGAATGAAGCAGAAGGGTGCATGCTTGACCACTGCTTCATTCAAACTCCTCTTCATTGTGATCATGTGGACTTCAAACTCTTGCTCTGCCGATCGGTGGAAGATACAATAGGTCAAGTACATGGAACCATACATCTGCGTATGGACTGCTCTGTCTGTCATTTCTATGATTCATATCCAACTCTGCTATTATATATCATTGTTACCAAACTTTGGATTGTTTGACTGTCCCCCTGACCCCCAGAACTGTACCAAAAATCCTTCTCTGCTATATCACCATTTCTGATCTGTCAGAACATTAGTATTTTTAGTTTCCTTATTGTGGCTATATCTCCAGATTTACCATCTGCCTACGTTATCTAGAGATTCCACCACCAAGCTGGTTTGTAACATCATTGTCTGGGGCCAGATAAGTACCCGACCCTTAGCAAAGGGGTATACCATTGGTGTAAATGTGCCACCTTGTTGGTTCTTTCATTGGGAATCGTAGGAACCAGATTTTTACAACTACAAATAAGACTGATAAGCCTTAATATTTCTTTGTACTTACTTTTGGCAGGTGATATCCCCTGAAGGTGATATCTTGAGTAGTAGCGTGTGGGACGTTGGTTGGAACAATGTTTCCAAAACGTTGAATCTCATGGATGACGGCATCAGTATAGGGCATGGCTTTACGATGACTCACTTGGGGCTCAGCTGACCCAATAACTTTCTCAATCTCACTTTGGACCTTTCCTATTTACCAACACAAAAACATAAAACCAGGTTGAAACAGTCACAGCCAAGTGCAAACCAAACCCTCCTCCCAAAAAATACCTTATTAAAATTAGTAAACATTTAGTCATATTTGAGTTCCTCTCTATTTGTGGCCACGTGGTCATGTCATGCAACCTTACCTTACTCTCCTTACAGTCAAAACGCTTGATCAAAATTATTTATCTTGTAGAGGAGACTTGAGGTTGACCATCATGGTAACCTACAATATTACAGCAAACAAGTCCTCGCCTAGGCAAATGCTAATGCTACTGTACATTGCCTAGTTCATCCTTCTCAAACTGGATTTTATGTGGCCCAAGAATACCCAAAGAATATAACCTAAGCATACGTATATAAAAAAAACCCTATTAGGACATAAGGACTAGAGGGGCTGCTACATAAGGGCTGCTCTTGCTGTGGCAGACCTAGCGCCCTTCCATTCATAAGTTGTTCAGTCAGTCAGACTACTGTCCACCATGTAATGCTACATTTCCTCAGAAGGAGAGATCTATAACCAGAAGTAGCATTAGATTAGATAAGCCAGACCCATGATGATCACCTCATTGTTGGACAAAAATCTTTGGGAAATATCCACACATTACTGTGTGATGTAGAATATGTATACTGTACGGTAACATACATACAACCAGCTCTCTTACTTTGGATTTCTGGATATTTCATCATCAGCAGAAGGCCCCATCTCAGAGTAGTTGAGGTTGTTTCCATTCCAGCACCAAAGAGGTCTGTTACGAGCATTGTTAGGTTTTCATTGGTGAAGTATAATTCAGGATTCGGTTTTTCCTAAAATATAAAATGTACTGTATCATATCTGTCTGTTGTATCTGCCGTCCATAATGAAATAGGGCAAGAAAAAAAACATAAAATGGTGGACATAAACCAATGTGATGGGATCAGAGATGTTCATGGTCCTAGGAAAGGTTTCTATGGAAAGACAAATAGAATCATGACTGGATATGTAATAGACAGCATTTGATTCATGTACTAGAAGTGTGCTTGCCATTAGGTATAATCCATGATGTAAGCATGATGTGTGAATTGGACCTGAAATAAAATTCAAAATTTCACCCATATCTATACTATCTATCTATCTATCTATCTATCTATCTATCTATCTATCTATTTATCTATCTATCTATCTATCCATCTATCATGCATTCAGAAAGTCTTCATGCCCTTTCACTTTTTTCACATTTTGTTATGTTGTGGTCTTGTTCTTAAATAAAAATAAATCAAGTATTCTCTCAACAATCTGCACTCAATACCCCACAATGAGAAAGTGAAAACAGAATATTACAAATTTTTAAATATGTATTAAAAAGCAAAAATTTCTAATAGATATAAGTATTCAGACCCATTTCTATGACGCTTGACCGTTAGCTAAGGAGACTTCTCATTTCTCTTGATCAAGTTGTTTCTACACCTAAATTGGAGTTCACCAGTGCTAAATTCAGCTCATTGGACACGATTTGGAAAGACATAATCCTGTCTATATAAGGTCTGGCAGGCGGCAATGCATATTAGAGTGAAAAACGAGCCATGAGGAGGAAAGAACTGCCTGTAGAGCTCAGAGAAAGGATTGTACGCAGGCACAGATCTGGAGAATGGTACAAAAAATTTCTACCCCACTGAAAGTTCCTAGGAGCACAGTGATCTCAATAATTCTTAAATGGAAAAAAGTTTGGAACAACCAGGACTCTTTCTAGAGCTGACTGAACTAAGTAATTGGGAGAGAAAGACCTTGGTAAAAAAAGTGAACAAGAACCCAATTGTCTCTCTGGCTGAGCTCCAAAGATCCTGTGTGAAGATGGGAGAAAGTTCCAGAAGGTCAAGTGTAACTGTAGCACTCTACCAGTCTGAGAATTCCTGCAGAGTTGCCAGAAAGGAGCCTAAACACACATGAAAGCCCACCTTATATTTTCAGAAAAGCACCTTAAAGACTCTCGGACATTGAGAAACAAGATTCTGTGGCATGTTGAAACCTAGATTGAACTTTTGACCATAATTCTATGCATCATGCCTGGAGAAAACCAAGAAGTGTTCATCACCTTCCTAATATCAGCTCTACAGTGATGCATGGTGGTGGCTGCATCATGCTGTGGGAGTGTTTTTCAGCGGTTGGAACAGGGAGGCTGGTCAGGTTTGATGGAAAGCTGAATGGAGCAAAGTACAGAGATACTCTTAATGTCAACCTTATCCAGAGCTCTGGACCTGACTGGGTCGAAGGCTCACCTCCCGACAAGACAATGACAAACTGCTGAAACAACAAAGGAGAGGCTTAGGGACAACTCCGTGAATGTCCTTGAGTGGCTCAGCCAGAGTCCTGACCTGAACTCTATCAAACATCTCTGGAGATACCTGAAAATGTCTGACCACCGATGTTCTCCTTCCAACCTGACAGAGCTTGATAGGGTCTGCAAAGAGGCATGGCAGAACATCCCCAAATCCAGGTGACATCATATCCAAGAAGACCAGAGGCTGTAATCGCTGCTAAAGGGGCTTCAACTAAGACCTGAGTCGAAGTTCTGAATACTTATTTCAATGCAAGATTTTAGTTTTTGCTTTTCAATAAATGAACAATGATTTCAAATATTCTGTTTTCACTTTCTCATTATCGGGGCATTAATTGCAGAAAGATGGGGAAAACATTTTTTTATTTTACATAACAAAATGTGAAAAAAGTGAAAGGGTCTGAACACGTTTCATAGGCATTTTATATAATCTATTTCTTATGTAATTTTGCCATTTGTTTCAATCTCAGTCTATCACTGGTCACAATTAGAGATGAGCGAGCGTGCTCGCATGGGCGCCGGAGGACGGAAGTGGCTGCCAGCGCCTGTGCTAGCGCAGGGGAGCCGAGCACTACAGTGCTCGTAACGAGCACGCTCGCTCATCTCTAGTCACAATTCAAAAAATTTAGAGGCTACTTCCTCTGTTCTCCTCTAGATGGCAGTGCCTTCTTTTTTACATCGAAACACCAGGATCTGTGACAAAAGCTTTTAATGCATCATTCAAGTAGATGTGAACAAAACCTAAAAAAGTAAAGGGGTTGACAACTTTATTTCCACTTTATTCCTTTTAATCCTAATGCCGATTACATGACATTTACTGATATAGTAATTATTACAGGAACAATTGGGTCCCCTCAGGTTTCAGGGTATGACTGTTTACCTCTACATTCTCTATAGCTATAGGTTTGCTACATGAAACCTCAACTTGTCTACATCTATATCAGTGTTTCAGTACCTCTTTTTGTTTCACCAGGAATGAGTCGATGAGATTCCTCTGATCATTTACATCCAGTATTTTTTTCTGGTCGGTGAAGGTTTCTCGAATAAACTTATGCATTTCATCCATATTCTTGGCCACCGTGTTTTTGATTGTAGAACACCAGGTCATCACAGATGGATATGCATTATACAGCTGTGGTGAAATAAAATCATGAAAGTCCTGCAACTTTCTTATATACTCATATAATTTCTGTGTTTTTTTTAAACGATCACATGACTGGACCAAATGCCACCAAGTTTGACACATAGGTAAAGTGGTCCTTTAGAAGATTCTAGATCAGGTTTCAGCTCTCTAGGATTTAACATTCTTCAGATATTCACAAAAAAAATCAAATGTAACACAATCACATGACCAATATTAGCCAACAAAAACTCCAAGATCCTTCATTCTTACTCTTACTGACCTACATCCAGTTTTTATATTATAGGGCACTGCGGATGTCAATATTAGGGGGGGAAAGCGGATGTCACTGTTATTGGGGCACTGTGGATGTCACTGTTATGGGGGCACTGTGGATGTTACTGTTATGGAGGCACTGTAGATGTTACTGTTATGGGGGCACAGTGGCTGTCACTGTTATGGGGGCACAGTGGATGTCACTGTTATGGGGGCACAGTGGATGTCACTGTTATGGGGGCACTGTGGATGTCACTGTTATGGGGGCACTGTGGATGACACATATGGGAGTACTGTGGGTGTCACTGTTATGGGGCACTGTGGATGTCACTGTTATGGGGACACAGTGGATGTTACTGTTATGGATGCACTGTGGATGTCACTGTTATGGGAGCACTGTGGATGTCACTGTTATGGGAGCACTGTGGATGACACTTATGGGAGCACTGTGGATGTCACTGTTATGGGGGCACAGTGGATGTCACTGTTATGGGGGCACAGTGGATGTCACTGTTATGGGGGCACTGTGGTTGTCACTGTTATGGGGCACTGTGGATAACACTGTTATGGGGACACTGTGTATGTTACTGTTATGGAGGCACTGTGGATGTCACTGGTATGGGGGCACTGTGGATGTCACTGTTATGGGGGCACTGTGGATGTCACTGCTATGGAAGGCACTATGGATGTCACTGTTATGGGGGCACTGTCTATCCGCTCTGATACTATGGTTGTTATTGACCTTGGCATCTGAGGGGTTAAATGATCAGAATCAGAATTATCTCAATCCAGGTAATTGTGTTTCCTAAGGATAGTTTGTTCATGTTATTTCCTGTAAGATCCCTATATAATGTGGAGTTGAGCTGCTCACCACAGCCATTGGACTTCCAACTAATCGGATATTTCATCACAGATGGATATGCATTATACAGCTGTGGTGAAAAAAAAAATCATGAAAGTCCTGCAACTTTCTTATATACTCATATAATTTCTGTGTTTCTTTTTAAACGATCACTTGACTGGACCAAATGCCACCAAGTTTGACACATAGGTAAAGTGGTCCTTTAGAAGATTCTAGATCAGGTTTCAGCTCTCTAGGATTTAACGTTCTTCAGATATTCACAAAAAAAATCAAATGTAACACAATCACATGACCAATATTAGCCAACAAAAACTCCAAGATCCTTCATTCTTACTCTTACTGACCTACATCCAGTTTTTATATTATAGGGCACTGCGGATGTCAATATTAGGGGGGGAAAGCGGATGTCACTGTTATGGGGGCACTGTGGATATCACTGTTATGGGGGCACTGTGGATGTCACTGTTATGGGATCACTGTGGATGTCACTGTTATGGGAGCACTGTGGATGTTACTGTTATGGGAGCACAGTGGATGTCACTGTTATGGGGGCACAGTGGATGTCACTGTTATGGGATCACTGTGGATGTTACTGTTATGGGGGCACAGTGGATGTCACTGTTATGGGGACACAGTGGATGTCACTGTTATGGGAGCACTGTGGATGTCACTGTTATGGGGGCACTGTGGATGTCACTGTTATGGGGGCACTGTGAATGCCACTGTTATGGGGGCACAGTGGATGTCACTGTTATGGGGGCACTGTGGATGACACTTATGGGAGCACTGTGGATGTCACTGTTATGGGGGCACAGTGGATGTCACTGTTATGGGGGCATAGTGGATGTCATTGTTATGGGGACACTGTGGATGTTACTGTTATGGGAGCACTGTGGATGTCACTGTTATGGGGTTATGGGGGCACTGTGGATGTCACTGTTATGGGAGCACTGTGGATGTCACTGTTATGGGGGCATAGTGGATGTCATTGTTATGGGGACACTGTGGATGTTACTGTTATGGGGGCACTGTGGATGTCACTGCTATGGAAGGCACTATGGATGTCACTGTTATGGGGGCACTGTGGATAACACTTATGGGAGCACTGCTGATGTCACTGTTATGGAGGCACTGTCTATCCGCTTTGATACCATGGTTGTTATTGACCTTGGCATCTGAAGGGTTAAATGATCAGAATCAGAATTATCTGAGATCCAGGTAATTGTGTATCCTAAGGATAGTTTGTTCATGTTATTTCCTGTAAGATCCCTATATAATGTGGAGTTGAGCTGCTCACCACAGCCATTGGACTTCCAACTAATTGGATATTTTCATTAGCAATCTTTAACAGCTTCTGAAGTGTAGGATCTTCATAATCAAATCGATTACTCAGCAAGATGGAGACTATAATGTTGGCTACAGCCGCATTTATAATCATGAGGTTATCAAAGGGCTCTCCTGAAAAAAGAATGAGAAGACAAGGGTCAAAATACACATCATACATTACTAGGGTGACCAGACGTCCTCTTTTCCCCGGACATGTCCTACTTTTGGACATTAAAAAAATGTCCATGGGGAATTGGAAAATCGTCCGGGATTTTGTTGGACTGCCTCAAACTGTTTGAGTCAAACATAATTTATGTTTGACTCAAACAGTTTGAGGCAGTCCAACAAAGTCATTTTAACTTTTAAAATGGCCTTTAGGGTTAAAAATAATAAAAACAAACTCACCTTTTCCACTTGTTTGCGGCGCAGCCGGTCCGGTGTCTTCTTTCTTCTTTCCAGGCCTTGCAGGACCTGCAAAAGGACCTTTGGTGACGTCACCGCAGTCACCACGTGGTGAGCGCGCTCACCGCGCGGTGACGTCACCAAATGTCCCTTTCCAGGTCCTGCAAGGTGAAAGAAGAAAGAAGACAACCTCTAAGGGCCATTTTAACAATTATTTTCTGTTATGACCATGTTATAACAGAAAATAATAAAGGGAAGTTCGGGTCCCCATTCCCTGGGGTATAGTGTAATGGCATTACACTATACCCCAGGGAATGGGGGGGACCTGAATTTCCCTTTATTATTTTATTTCTGAAAAGGAGCACACCTTTTTTTTCGGGGGCTGGGGGGGGTATTGGGTTCCCCCCCCCCAAAAAAAAAAAAAGGTGTCCTCCTTTTCAGAAACCCAGATCTGGTCACCCTATACATTACACTAACACCATAATACATAATGTAAAATTATATTGTAAAGCCATTCTGAAAAAGCTGAACAGAGTTTACCACTAGTCAACAGGTCATGGCATTTTTCTAACACTGTTGATTCATCAATCAACAGAGTTGCATCTATATGAAGGAAAGTTGTAGTAGTTGCACCCAAGCCATGGGGCTTGAGTAGGCCCAAATGCCCCTCTACTAAATATGAAGACACTTCTGCTATTAATTGTACATGGTATGTAGGTGGGCGCATTGTTGCAGATGTTGCACTGGGGCCCAGGGACTCCAAGTTATGCCTCTAAGTGGGGATCACAGTTGTCAAACTTTCACTGATTGAACATTGATGGCATATCCTAGGAAGCCATCATGAGACATGCTTTCAGTGTCCCATGTAGGGCTAACTGTCTTTGCTCTCTCATATATTTCATAGATGTCACCTAAACATATTTATGGTGGGTAAGACACCCAGTTTTAACTGTTGTAGTTAAAACTGTAGTTGTAGTGGTCACAGTTGTGACAAGGCCCCGAAGCCAGGAGTGAACAAGTCTCCCCTTGTACTATGTCTGGTACATCTACTGTATTAACTCGGGCCTAAGTAGTTTTTCTTATGAGAGACTACAAGGTCCCCAGTTATTATATTATGTCTTCCAGTTCAATAACCTCCTCACTATTTGGTTGTGTTCTTTTCAGATCAGGCTCAGTGCTGCTACACTTAGTCATGATTAGAGATGAGCGAGCACTAAAATGCTCGGGTGCTCGTTATTCGAGACAAACTTTTCCTGATGCTCGGGTGCTCGTTTCGAGTAACGAACCCCATTGAAGTCAATGGAAGACTCGAGCATTTTTTGCAGGGGACCAAGGCTCTGCCTAGGGAAGGCTGGGTGAAAACCTGGAAACCTCAGAAAATGATGGAAACACCACGGAAATGGACAGGAAACAGCAGGGGCAGCATGCATGGATGCCTCTGAAGCTGCCTAATTCCACCATTACCCCAAATTCTCAGGCAACAGCCTGGTGGTTACCCTCATGGCAATTGTGCTTACCCAGACCAAGAAAGGCGAGGCAAATACCCATCACATGTTAGGGAAGCACCCAACTAGGTGCAACGAAGGTCCATCACCGTCTGCAGGTGACACCACTGCTCATGCTGGCACTGCAGCTGACATCAAGTTTAGTATCTGTTCTTATCAGTTGCTGTGGCTGTTGGATGGTGGTGAGCATAGCTGCTTCCCAAGCATCTAAAAAATAAATCAGTACAATATCTAATACGTCCCCCTACCCGGGTAAATTGTTTGGAGAGAGGGCCTGTAGGTGGGGGGGGGAGGAGGTTTCGCTGGAAGAGCCAGAGGAGTGCCCCCTGGGCTAGCGTGTGTGGTGGTGACAACAGCCGGGTGTAGTTAGAATGACGACGCAGGACGCCAACTTAAAAATTTAGCATCAACCGGTACAGTCGTAAATTATGAGATTGATCAAGTGTGGTATGTCTTCTATGTATACTACTCAGTTTAATACCGTATATGGCAGCTATCCGGAAAAATAGTTTGGAGAGAGAGAGAGAAAGATAGGACAAAGAAGTAGTGCCCCCTGGGCTAGCGTGTGTGGTCGTGACAACAGCCGGAATGCATTTGGAATTACTCTAACATCAGCCGGTGCGGTATCAATTCTTCTCAGTTTAATACCGTATACGTCCCCCATCTTGGGACCATATATTTTATGGATTTTTCGACCACGGAAAACGGAAAAAGAGCTTGCTCTGGCCAGGGGACTGTCTTTCCTACTGCAGCTAAGTGGACGTGTCCATGCGCTGCCTATCACAGGTCAGGAGGCAATTAAAAGAAGAAAAAAAAACATCAGTACAATATCTAATACGTCCCCTATCCGGGTAAATTGTTTGTAGAGAGGGCCTGTAGGTGGGGGGCAGGCTGGGGGGAAGGAGGTTTCGCTGGAACAGCCAGAGGAGTGCCCCCTGGGCTAGCGTGTGTGGTGGTGACAACAGCCGGGTGTAGTTAGAATGACGACGCAGGACCCCAACTTAAAAATTTAGCATCAACCGGTACAGTCGTAAATTATGAGATTGATCAAGTGTGGTATGTCTTCTATGTATACTACTCAGTTTAATACCGTATATGGCAGCTATCTGGAAAAATAGTTTGTAGAGAGAGAGAGAAAGATAGGACAAAGAAGTAAATTGTTTGGAGAGAGGGCCTGTAGGTGGGGGGGCAGGCTGGGGGGAAGGAGGTTGAGCTGGAAAAGCACGGGAAGTGCCCCCTGGGCTAGCGTGTGTGGTGGTGACAACAGCCGGATGTAGTTAGAATGACGACGCAGGACCCCAACTTAAAAATTTAGCATCAACCGGTACAATTGTCAATTATGAGCTACATCAAGTGTGGCATGACTTTTAAATGGATATTGCATGTGGTCACGTACTCCCTTGAACCCCATAGTCACCCCTTCCCTGATGTGCTAGCCCAGAACATTCTCTGCCCTAATTCGCAAGACCTTTTGCTGTTTCCGTGTGCTGACAGTGGGGATTTACCAGTGTTGTCTGAGGAGGTGGTGGACAATGGCGAGACACAGGTGTCGGGGGGTGAGGTAGTTGTATGGGAAGCAAGTTACAGTGGGGACTCCTTGGGGGGGAATTTCTCAGGATGGGACAGATTCAACTTGGGTGGATCAGGCACAGGAACAGATGAATTTTTTGGGGAGTTTATTTAACTTTTATTTACCAAAAATAACCACAGAGATATTTATTCGTTATCTTCTCTGCGCAGTCTGGCGTTGGGGTTCGTCACTTTGATGGCGAGCTGTGCCGCTCTCTCCACAATGGTCTGTAGGTTCTTAGATGGAGACTTTGTCGGCGATTTCAGTACAGAAGGACTTGTTGCTCATCAACAGAACCTCGACCTCCTTGACATTGTGGACAAGGAATTTGCGGGTGGAACAGGAATTTGCGGAACCCTGTGGGCAGCATGTGTTTGGTCTTCTACTTGCTACCGTATCCAATGTTGGGCAATATAGATTCGCAAGTAATATTATTTTTCACACCTATCCCAAAAATAAAAATGTATGCAGTTTGCGCAAATAAAACTGGAAACTGGAATTGGAGAGAGGGCCTGTAGGTGGACCTCCGGAAAAATTGTTTGGAGAGAGGGCCTGTAGGTGGAACTCCGGAAAAATTGTTTGGAGAGAGGGCCTGTAGGTGGACCTCCGGAAAAATTGTTTGGAGAGAGGTCCTGTAGGTGGAACTCCGTAAAAATTGTTTGGACAGAGGGCCTGTAGGTGGACCTCCGGAAAAATTGTTTGGAGAGAGGGCCTGTAGGTGGACCTCCGGAAAAATTGTTTGGAGAGAGTGCCTGTAGGTGGAACTCCGGAAAAATTGTTTGGACACAGGGCCTGTAGGTGGACCTCCGGAAAAATTGTTTGAAGAGAGGGCCTGTAGGTGGACCTCCGGAAAAATTGTTTGGAGAGAGGGCCTGTAGGTGGAAAAATTGTGCTAAAAGAGTGCCAGTTGGACCTCTAAAAAATGGCGTTTTTTGGGTCAGCGTTAGGCAAAGACGATATGTAGGAGGAGGAGGAGTAGGAGGAGGAGTAGAGAAGAGGAATCGGATACATAAGTTATTTAAATCTTTAGCTGCTTTCCCCCGGAGGAGATTTGAATTCCGATGAAATCCAGGCTTTGTTCATTTTAATAAGCGTCAGCCTGTAAGCGCTGTCAGTTGACAGGCGTGTACGCTTATCGGTGATGACGCCACCAGCTGCACTGAATACCCGCTCTGACAGCATGCTAGCGGCAGGGCAGGCCAGCACCTCCAAGGCGTACAGCGCCATTTCAGGCCACGTGTCCAGCTTTGAAACCCAGTAGTTGTATGGAGCAGAGTGATCGCTATGGACGTTGGTATGGTCAGCTAGGTACTCCCTCACCATCTTCCTGTACAGCTCCCCCCTACTCTGCCTAGACTGGGGACAGGTGACAGTGTCTTGCTGGGGTGACATAAAAGTGGCAAAGGCCTTGGAGAGCGTTCCCCTGCCAGTGCTGCACAAGCTGCCTGCTCACCTCCTCTCCCCTGCTACTTGGCTCACAGAACCATGCCCTCTGCCGCTAGCGGCGTCAGATGGGAAGAATTGTTTCAGCTTGTGCACCAGGGCCTGTTGATATCTATTCACTCTCATACTCCTTTTCTCTGCAGGGATGAGAGTGGAAAGGTTCTGCTTGTACCGTGGGTCCAGGAGAGTGAACACCCAGTAATCGGTGTTTGAAAAAATTCTTCCAACGCGAGGGTCACGGGATAGGCAGCCTAACATGAAGTCTGCCATGTGCGCCAGAGTCCCAACACGTAAGAATTCCCTCTCCTCACTGGCCTGACTCTCCATTTTCTCCTCCTCCTCCTCCTCCAAGTCCTCCTCTTCAGCCCATCCACGCTCAAGAGTTAAGGACTGAGCACTGGTACCCTCTTCTGTCTCGCCGACATTCTCCTCCTCTTCCTCCTCATCCCCCTCCTCCGATACGCGCTGAGAAACAGACTGGAGGGTGCTCTGGCTATCAAGCGACGTATCTTCCTCCACCGTCTCTTGTGACAAGCGCAAAGCATCTGACTTGATGCTGAGCAGTGAGTTTTTCAACAGGCAAAGCAGCGGGATGGTGAACTGATAATGCCGGCATCGCCGCTGACCATCTGTGTTGACTCCTCAAAGTTGCTCAACACCTGGCAGATATCAGACATCCACGTCCACTCCTCATTGTAGACTTGAGGAATCTGACTGACCTGACTACCAGTTCTGGTGGAAGTTGACATCTGGCAGTCTACAATCGCTCTGCGCTGCTGGTAAACTCTGGATAACATGTTTAATGTCGAATTCCATCTCGTGGGCACGTCGCACAACAGTCGGTGAGCGGGCAGTTGTAGGCGGCGCTGCGCTGCCCTGAGAGTGGCAGCATCTGTGGTCGACTTGCGGAAATGCGCACAGATGCGGCGCACCTTGGTGAGCAAATCAGACAGATTGGGGTATGTCTTGAGGAACCGCTGAACTATTAGATTGAACACGTGGGCCAGGCATGGCACATGTGTCAGTCTGCCGAGTTGCAGAGCCGCCACCAGGTTACGCCCCTTGTCACACACAACCATGCCTGGCTTGAGGTTCAGCGGTGCTAGCCACACATCGGTCTGCGCCGTGATGCCCTGTAACAGCTCTTGGGCGGTGTGCCTTTTGTCACCTAAGCTCAGCAGTTTGAGCACCGCCTGCTGGCGCTTACCCACGGCACTGCTGCTGCGCCTAGAGCTACTGACTGAAGGCGCCGTGCCCACGGATGGTAATTCGGTGGAGGAGGAGGAGGAGGGTCGGAGGAGGAGGCATAGTACGTCTGAGAGACCGTGACCGAGGTAGGCCCCGCAATCCTCGGTGTGGGCAGTACATGAGCGGCCCCAGGGTCATTCTCGGTCCCAGCCTCCACCAAGTTAACCCAATGTGCCGTCAGTGAGATATAGTGTCCCTGCCCGGCAGCACTTGTCCACGTGTCCGTGGTTAGGTGGACCTTCTCAGAAACAGCATTGGTCAGGGCACGGATGATGTTCTGTGACACGTGCTGGTGTAGGGCTGGGACGGCACATCGGGAAAAATAGTGGCGACTGGGGACGGAATACCGAGGGGCAGCCACCGCCATGAGATTGCGAAAGGCCTCGGTCTCTACCAGCCTATAGGGCAGCATCTCCAGGCTAAGCAATTTGGAGATGTGGACGTTGAGGGCTTGGGCATGTGGGTGGGTGGAACTGTATTTCCTCTTGCGCTCCAGCGTCTGCTGTAAAGACAGCTGAACGCTGCGCTGGGACACGTTGGTGGACACTGTGGAGGATCGTTGGAGGCGAAGGTGTGGTTTTCCGGCGGGAGGCGCTCGTGCCGGGTCTGGCAGGGGTTGACTAGCAGAGGCAGCGAGTGACGCAGGGGGTTGACTAGCAGAGGCAGCGAGTGACACAGGGGAAGGAGCAGTGGTGTGACCCGCAGGAGGTGGTGAACGGCCTTGGTTCCATTGAGTGGGGTGTTTAGCACTCATATGCCTGTGCATGCTGGTGGTGGTTAGGCTAGTAGTGGTGGCACCCCTGCTGATCCTGGTGTGGCACAGGTTGCACACCACAGTCCGTCGGTCATCCTCACTTTCTTTAAAGAACCTCCAGACTTGTGAACATCTAGGCCTCGCCACGGGAGCTTCACTACGTGAAACTGTTGCTGCTGATGCACCAGCTCTGGCTCTGCTTCTCCCTCTGGCCACACCACTGCCTCTTACAACCTGTCCTGGTGCAGCACTAGCCTCCGCCTCAGAAGCACTGTCTTCACTCGGCATATCAACCCAGCTTGGGTCAGTCACCTTGTCATCCTCCGATTCCTCAGTCTGCTCCCCCCTCGGAATTCCTCCCCTTACAACAACTTCACCACTGTCTGACAACCGTGTCTCCTCATCGTCCGACACCTCTTTACAAACTTCTTCCACTAACTCAACATTGTCATCATCATCATCATCATCACCCTCAGACTGCGACAGTTGGAACACTTGGGCATCGGGAAAGAGGTCAGCAGCAACCTGAGAAGTGGTTTGTGACTGTGGGAAGGGTCCAGAAAACAGTTCCTCAGAGTATGCCGGTTTGCATTCTAAATTTTCCTGGGAGGGGGCAGACTGGGGGGAAGGAGGTTGAGGTGGAGGAGCCAGAGGAGTGCTCCCTTGGGTAACGTGGGTGGACTGCGTGGAAGACTGACTGGCGGACAAATTACTTGAAGCATTATCCGCAATCCACAAGATCAGCTGTTCGCACTGTTGTGGTTTCAACAGTCCTCTACCACGTGTCCCTGTAAGTTGAGACGTGAAGCTAGGGAGTGTAGCTCTGCGGTGTTCCACAGCTCCCTCATCAGCAGGTACTGTCTCACCCTGCCCAGGACCACGGCCTCTGCCCCCTACAGTAATTGAATGCCCCCGCCCTCGTCCTCGACCCTTAGCCCTGGGGTTCCACATTTTCTGTATATAATTGTATTCTATAAAAAAAATAAATAAATGGGCCTGGTGTACTGAAACCCACAAACTTGTTCAGTCTGGTTTAATTTAGTGACGTACAGAAAGTGTCACCTGGACAGTATATACGGTTTGGAGTGAGTGTGCTGAACTGTGACACACAGAAAGGTTACACGCAGCTGTGTGAAATGGATTTGTATCACCTTTTTTAAATATTTTTTCTTTAGTTTTGTTTTTTTGGGAACGTGACGTGCAGAAACTATCGTACAGCTGACTGACACCCTAATGACGGTGGCTATTTAGACTGCGACCCAGACAAATGTCGCACAGAGATTTTTAGGATCAAGCTATATATACGTGACAGGTAGCGGGTGACTTGGTTGTATTTTGTGACGTACAGAAAGTGTCACCTGGACAGAATATACAGTTTGGAGTGAGTGTGCTGAACTGTGACACACAGAAAGGTTACATGCAGCTGTGTGAAATGGATTTGTATCACTCAGCTAAAACAACCAAAAAAATAATTTTTTTCTATTTTTTTTTTAAATATTTTTTTCTTTTAGTTTTGTTTTTTTTGGGAACGTGACATGCAGAAACTATCGTACAGCTGACTGACACCCTAATGACGGTAGCTATTTAGACTGCGACCCAGACAAATGTCGCACAGAGATTTTTAGGATCAAGCTCAAGCTTTACACGTGACAGGTAGCAAATGACTTGGTTGTATTCAGTGACGTACAGAAAGTGTCACCTGGACAGAATATACAGTTTGGAGTGAGTGTGCTGAACTGTGACACACAGAAAGGTTACTCGCAGCTGTGTGAAATGGATTTGTATCACTCAGCTAAAACAACAAAAAAAAATATTTTTTTTCTATATTTTTTTTGTATTTTTGTTTTTTGGGAACGTGACGTGCAGAAACTATCGTACAGCTGACTGACACCCTAATGACGTGGCTATTAGACTGCGACCCAGACAAATGTTGCACAGAGATTTTTGGGATCAAGCTATATATACACGTGACAGGTAGCAGGTGACTTGGTTGTATTTTGGACGTACAGAAAGTGTCACCTGGACAGTATATACGTTTGGAAGTGAGTGTGCCTGAACTGTGACACACAGAAAGGTTACACGCAGCTGTGTGAAATGGATTTGTATCACTTAGCTAAAACAACAAAAAAAATTTTTTTTTATATATTTTTTTTTAATATTTTTTTTTTTAGTTTTGTTTTTTGGAACGTGACGTGCAGGAAAACTATCGTACACGCTGACTGACACCTAATGATGGTGGCTATTTTACACTGCGACCCAGACAAATGTCGCACAGAGATTTTTTAGGATAGCTCAAGCTTTACACGTGAAGGTAGCAAATGACTTGGTTGTATTCGGTGACGTACAGAAAGTGTACCTGACAGTATATACGGTTTGGAGTGAGTGTGCTGAACTGTGACACA
>ONZH01018571.1:0-45122 GCA_900303285.1 Rhinella marina | reverse complement strand
AACACCAGTTATGAAGAAATTACTTTTGCAAGAGAACGCACAGTACAGTTGCCAGTTATAAGGCCTATATATTGTATTTTTCAAGTACACAGCAGTAGTGCCAAATATAGTTTGGTATGTAGCAGAGCACCTAATACACCACTAATGCCTCTCTCTGTCCCTACTCCAGCAGCTATCCCTGAATACAGCAGCCGTTCTCTGTAAAGTCTATATTGTAGTAAGCTATCACTGAAGTCCACTGTAGTAGCCCTGATAAGGGCTTTTAATCACGCTCCTGCCTATCCAACAGCTAAAATCTGTCTCTCCCTTCTCCAGCCTCTGTCCCTGACTAAGTTCACGCAGCATATGCGTACGAGCAGGAAGAGCTGAGTTTTTAATATTCGAGGTCACATGGTTTTTCCAGCCAATGCATGTAGACGCCGTTTTCGCGCTGCCAGCGTGCTCAGCGTGCCTGTCATACCCCCCCTGCATGGGGATTGGTGGAAAAAGAGCGCCAGGGAAGGTGGGAGGGGAAACAAATTCTAAGTGCGCCATTGCCGTTATACTGGAATTAAATCGAGTACGCCGAATATCGTAGTATTCGATCGAATACCAGCTCGATCGAACACTACTCGCTCATCTCTACTTTATATAATTGAGTGAAAAAAATTATTCTCTAGACTGCGGCTAGTGTATCGCACACCTCACAATTGTTCACTGGGCTGTAGTTTATATAATTGAGTGAAAAAAATTATTCTCTAGACTGTGGCTAGTGTATCACACACCTCACAATTGTTTACTGGACTGTAGTTTATATAATTGAGTGAAACAAATTATTTTCTAGACTGCGGCTAATGTATCACACACCTCACAATTGTTCACCGGACTGTAGTTTATATAAGTGAGTGAAAAAAACTTATTCTCTAGACTTCGGCTAGTGTATCGCACACCTCAAAATTGTTCACTGGACTGTAGTTTAATTAACTGAGGGAAAAAAATTATTCTCTTGACTGCGGCTACTGTAGCACACACCTCACAATTGTTCACTGGACTGTATTTTCACAATTGTTCACTGGACTGTAGTTTCACAATTGTTCACTGGACTGTAGTTTATATAATTGTATGAAAAAAATTATTCTCTAGACTGCGACTAGTGTATCGCACACCTCACAATTGTTCACTGGACTGTAGTTTATATAATTAAATGAAAAAAACTTATTCTCTAGACTGCGGCTAGTGTATCGCACACCTCACAATTGTTCACTGGACTGTAGTTTATACAATTGAGTGAAAAAAAATATTCTCTATACTGCGGATATTGTATCACACACCTCACAATTGTTCACTGGACTGTAGTTTATATAATTGAGTGAAAAAAATTATACTCTATATTGCGGCTAGTGTATCGCACACCTCATAATTGTTCACTGGACTGTAGTTTATATATTTGAGTAAAAAAATTATTCTCTAGACTGCGACTAGTGTATCACACACCTCAAAATTGTTCACTGGACTGTAGTTTAAATGATTGAGTGAAAAAAATGTATTCTCTAGACTGCGGCTAGTGTATAGCACACCTCACAATTGTTCTCTGGACTGTAGTTTATATAAAAGAGTGAAAAAAATTATTCTCTAGACTGAGGCTAATGTATCACACACCTCACAATTGTTCACTGGACTGCAGTTTATATAATTGAGTGAAAAAAAGTATTCTCTAAACTGCGGCTAGTGTATCACACACCTCACAATTGTTCACTGGACTGTACCTTATATAATTGAGTGAAAAAAACGTATTCTCTAGACTGTGGCTAGTGTATCGCACACCTCACAATTGTTAACTGGACTGTAGTTTATATAATTGAGTGAAAAAAAATATTCTCTAGACTTCGGCTAGTGTATAGCACACCTCACAATTGTTCACTGGACTGTAGTTTATAGAATTGAGCAAAAAAAATTATTCTCTAGACTGCGGCTAGAGTATCACACACCTCACAATTGTTCACTGGACTGCGGTTTATATAACTGAGTGAAAAAAACGTATTCTCTAGACTGCGGCTGGTGTATCGCACACCTCACAATTGTTCACTGGACTGTACTTTATATAATTGAGTTAAAAAAATTATTCTCTAGACTGTGGCTAGTGTATCACACACCTCACAATTGTTCACTGGGCTGTAGTTTATATAATTGAGTGAAAAATTTTTTTCTCTAGACTGTGGCTAGTGTATCGCATACCTCACAATTGTTCACTGGACTGTAGTTTATATAATTGAGTGAAACAAATTATTTTCTAGACTGCGGCTAATGTATCACACACCTCACAATTGTTCACTGGACTGTAGTTTATATAATTGAGTGAAAAAAATTATTCTCTAGACTGCGGCTTGTGTATCGCACACCTTACAATTTTTCACTGGACTGTAGTTTATATAATTGAATGAAAAAAATTATTCTCTAGAATGCGGCTAGTGTATCACACACCTCACAATTGTTCACTGGACTGTAGTTTATATAATTGAGGGAAAAAAACGTATTCTCTAGACTGCGGCTAGTGTATCGCACACCTCACAATTGTTCACTGGACTGTAGTTTATATAATTGTTTTAAAAAAATTATTCTCTAGACTGCGGCTAGTGTATCGCACACCTCACAATTGTTCACTGGACTGTACTTTATATAATTGAGTGAAAAAAATTATTCTCTAGACTGCGGCTAGTGTATCGCACACCGCACAATTGTTCACTGGACTGCAGTTTATATAATTGAGTGAAAAAAATTATTCTCTAGACTGCGGCTAGTGTATCACACACCTCACAATTGTTCACTGGACTGTAGTTGATATAATTGAGTGAAAAAAACGTATTCTCTAGACTGCTGCTAGTGTATCACACACCTCACAATTGTTCACTGGACTGTAGTTTATATAATTGAGTGAAAAAAACGTATTCTCTAGACTGTGGCTAGTGTATCACACACCTTTTAATTGTTCACTGGACTGTAGTTTATATAATTGAGGGAAAAAAAACGAATTCTCTAGACTGTTGCTAGTGTATCAAATACCTCACAATTGTTCACTGGACTGTAGTTTATATAATTTAGTGAAAAAAATTATTCTCTAGACTGCGGCTAGTGAATCACACACCTCACACTTGTTCACTGGACTGTAGTTTATATAATTGTGTGAAAAAAATATTCTCTAGACTGCGGCAAGTGTATCACACACCTCACAATTGTTCACTGGACTGTAGTTTATATAATTGAGTGAAAAAAACGTATTCTCTAGACTGCGGCTAGTGTATCGAATACCTCACAATTGTTCACTGGACTGTAGTTTATATAATTGAGTGAAAAAAATTATTCTCAAGACTGAGGCTAGTGTATCGCACACCTCACAATTGTTCACTGGACTGTAGTTTATATGACTGAGTGACAAAACGTATTCCCTAGACTGCACTACAGATCCCAGCAAGCCAAGGTACAGCAGCAGCAAAAATGAGTACTGAGAGGACTTTGGGCAATTTCATTGGGGTCTGTGTGGACCATGTGCTGTCCCCTTTCTGCCATTAGTGCACAGTGTGCAGCCAAGATGGCGGTAGCTGCACTACAAGTCCCAGCCAGCAGCCGAGAGGAGGACAAAAAAAAATGTGTCGTTGTAGCCCTTAGAAGGATCGTTGGGTTCTTTGTGGATGATTCCTACCTAACCAGATTCTAATTTAACGCCCTAACAGTGTGCAGCCAAGATGGCGGTCGCTGCACTACAAGTCCCAGCCAGCAGCCAGGAGAAGACAAAAAAAAAACACGTGCTTGTAGCCCTTAGAAGGGCTGTTGGGTTCTTTGTGGGTGATTCCTGCCTAACCAGAAACTAAATTCAGGCCCTAACACTCTCCCTGACAGACAGCAGCTCTATCCCTAATCTCATGCAGACGGCGTATGACGGGAGCAGTGCGGGACCAGATTCTTATATTCCCAGGTCATCTGATCTGGCCAGCCAATCCCTGCTATCGACTTATAGGGGCCCCACGTGATGCTAGGAGGTACCAAAGACTCTCCTGCATGTTGATTGGCTGAAAAAAGATGGCTAACATGTAGGAAGAGGAAGTTGCCATTTCCTCGAGGATCTCAATATGCTCGTCCGAGTAGCGAGCATATGCGAATACCCTAATGCTCGAACGAGCACCAAGCTCGGACGAGCATGTTCGCTCATCTCTAGTCCCAACCCTATAAAAGCCTCATCCTGCCCGGTCTCCGCCATTTTCCTATGAACTTAGTGCAGGGATATATGTGACAGACGCTAGGGACAGTGATTAGGAAAGACTTTATTTGTAAAATATTAGTTTGGAGCTGTTCAGGGAAAGCACAGGGATAGTGTAGGGAGATAATAGGGAGATCATAGGGAGGTTTTATCCACACTATAGGGAAAGCACAGGGAGAGTGCAGAGGCCAATAGAACAGTGTCCCCCTTGGCTAATAGATAAGCAATTCTATTACACCTTGCTGCACTAATTGGGGTGAAAAAGCTGTCTAACACTACTGCTATTGTAGTGTCTAAATTGTTTTATACATACGTAATACTATGACGCCTTGATTCTCTAATTGGGGTTAAAAAGCAGTCTAATACTACTGCTATTGTGGTGTCCTTATTGTTTTATACATACATAATTCAATAACGGCTTGATTCTGTAATTGTGGTGAAATAGCGCTCTAAATTTTCTTTTCACATATTTGGTTTTACGCCTTGTGTTATAGATAAGTAATTATATTACACCTTGATTCTGTAATTTGGGGTGAAATAGCGCTCTTTTTTTTCACATGTTTGGTTTTACACCTTGTGTTATAGATAAGGAATTACATTAGGCCTTGATTCTCTAATAGGGGTAAATTACGGTAACATAATATTTTTTCACTAATTTGGTTTTATACCTTGTGGTATTGATAAAGAATTTCACTAGGCTTTTGTTCTGTAACTGGGCTGAAATAGCACTCTATTTTTTTACGTATTTGATTTTACACTTTGTGTTAATTATAGATAGGGAATTACATTAGGCCTTGATTCTGTAATTGGGGTGAAATAGCGCTCTATTTTTTCAGGTATTTGGTTTGACATTTTGTGTTATAGATAAATAATTGGGGTAAAGTAGCATTCTAATCCTTCTGATTTTGGGGTGTTCACATTGTTTTTTACATAAGTAATTCCATTAGGCCTTGATTCTGTAATTGGGGTAAAATAGCATTCTAATCCTACTGATTTTGGGGTGTCCATATTGTTTTTACATAAGTATTTCCTTTAGGCCTTGGTTCTGTAATTGGGGTGAAATAGTGGTCTGATACTACTGATTTTGTGGTGTCTATGTTGTTTTTTACATAAGTAATTCCATTAAGCCTTGATTCTGTAACTGAGGTGAAATAGCATTCTAATCCTACTGTTATAGGGCTGTCCTCATTGGTTTTTAAATAAGCCATTCCATTAAGCCTTGATTCTGTAATTGGGGTGAAATAGTGTTCTAATCCTACTGATTTTTGGGGTGTTCACATTCTTTTTTTTTACATACAGTAAGCAATTCCATTAAGCCTTGATTCTGTAATTGGGGGGAAAACACATTCTAATCCTACTGCTATAGGACTATCCTCATTGTTTTTTACATAAGCAATTCCATTATAGATAGGGAATTACATTAGGCCTTGATTCTGTAATTGGGGTGAAATAGCGCTCTATTTTTTCAGGTATTTGGTTTGACATTTTGTGTTATAGATAAATAATTGGGGTAAAGTAGCATTCTAATCCTTCTGATTTTGGGGTGTTCACATTGTTTTTTACATAAGTAATTCCATTAGGCCTTGATTCTGTAATTGGGGTAAAATAGCATTCTAATCCTACTGATTTTGGGGTGTCCATATTGTTTTTACATAAGTATTTCCTTTAGGCCTTGGTTCTGTAATTGGGGTGAAATAGTGGTCTGATACTACTGATTTTGTGGTGTCTATGTTGTTTTTTACATAAGTAATTCCATTAAGCCTTGATTCTGTAACTGAGGTGAAATAGCATTCTAATCCTACTGTTATAGGGCTGTCCTTATTGGTTTTTACATAAGCCATTCCATTAAGCCTTGATTCTGTAATTGGGGTGAAATAGTGTTCTAATCCTACTGATTTTTGGGGTGTTCACATTCTTTTTTTTTACATACAGTAAGCAATTCCATTAAGCCTTGATTCTGTAATTGGGGGGAAAACACATTCTAATCCTACTGCTATAGGACTATCTTCATTGTTTTTTACATAAGCAATTCCATTAAGCCTTGATTCTGTAATTGGGGTGAAATAGTGTTCTAATCCTACTGATTTTGGGGTGTTTTTTATATACTGTATTTTTCGCTTTATAAGACGCACCGATGATAAGATGCACCCCAGATTTTAGAGTAGAAAAATAAGAAAAATATTTTTCATCAGATCCTCATATAAGACCCCGCATAAATTTCAGGACATCACATCAGACCTCAGATCAGCCCTTTCAAACCCCCATCAGACCACAAATCAGCCCACTGTGCCCCCATAAAAGCCCACTCTGCCCATCAGACCTTAGATCAGCCCACTGTGCCCCCATATCAGCCCACTATGCCCCTATCAGACTTCAGATCACCCCACTGTGCCCCATATCAGCCCACTGTGCCCCTATCAGACCTCGTATCAGCCCACTGTGCCACCATCAGACCTCAGATCAGCCTATTGTGCCCCCATATCAGCCCCCATCAGAATAAAATAAAAAACTCTTACCTCTCCTGTGCCGCGGCTCCGCTCCAGGTCCGGCGCTCCTCTGTCTTCTCTGCCCGCGCTGCACTGTCACCTGACTGCGTGCTGTACGCAGTCAGGACAGTGCCGCGCCGCCAGGAAAAGACAGAGGAGCGCCAGAACCGGAGCAGAGCTGCAGCGCAGGAGGGTAAGTATGTTTCCATGTTCCCGGCACCTATTACATACTAGTGAGAGCTTCCATAATGGAAGCGCTCACTTGTATTCGCTTTATAAGATGCACGGCCATTTCCCCCCTACTTTTGGGGGGAACAAAGTGCGTCTTATAAAGCGAAAAATACTGTAAGTGATTACATTAAGCTTTGATTCTGTAATTGGGATGAAATAGCAGTAGTATTACACTTACAGTTACTGTACAGTATGTCCAACAGACAAGTGCCAGGGCCTTCCAAGGGAACTGGTAGTGGGGCAAAAATGTTTCTGGAGCTGGCAGAAGTAGCAGAAGAAGAAGGGGAGGGTAGCAGCAGTCACAGCAACAGGCTAAAGCTGTCAGTGTCATCCAATGTTCATGTTTTGACCAGCAACCCAGTTGTGCTTGAATGGTTGACTCAGTCTTCAACATCATCTCAACTGACATCAGACACCCTCAGCCGGGAGTCGGTGTGTTCCTGTGACACAACACTTAGTTGCCATGGCCCAGTAACAAGCTCTGCCCCCATCTGTCCTGAACCTGCCTCTTTTTTTTCTGTTCCTTCTGCTCGGTAAGTATTGTATGCTGTCTGTTAACTTTTCAGCAAGGACGAGTTTATTGAGCACAGCCAGCAACTACTGTCCAGCCAAGATGTGGAGGAGAGATCCTCTGTTTCCTCCTGTAGGCGGGCAGGAAGCGACAATGAGAGTTGCGTGGGAGCAGGTTTTGCGTGTGGTCAGGCACGCGACCATGAGACTGGTGAGGGTGAAATTAGTGATGTGCAAACAGTAGTGGATGATGATGTGGGAACTGGGTGAAGAGGGGCTTCATCATCATCATCATCAGGGGATGAGAGTGGCAGTTTGCACATGAAACAGCGGCTGAGTCAGTAGGGTGGCAGCAGTGTGAGATCTGGAACCAAATGTGCCCGGGGTTGACTGTCTGCTACTCAGGAGCCTACCAGTCCACAAACAACTAGCTGTGCACTGGTTTATAGAGGCAGCGGCAGGCAGTCAGCATGTAGTGGTGGTAAAATACCATATTCGGTGGTGTGGGAATTTTCCATCAAGTCGCCAGAGGACATCAGCGTGGCCATGTGTAGAATGTGTGGACAGAAGGTGAAGCGTGGACAGGGTGACAATGTTGGCACCTCTGCCCCGCATCAACACATGGAGTATCACCATAAAGTGGCCTGGGAAAACCAAAGCACTAATGTTGTGGTACAGCCTGAGGCATCTCCTAGCAGCCTGCAACCCTTTTCCAGCAGTCAAGGCTCTACCACCTTAGCAGAAGTGAAATGTTTCCTTCCCATCATCTACTGGTCCTGATGCTCCTCATCCTCCTACTCCTCGTCACCCATTTCGCCAGCAATCAATCAGGGAGGCAATTGCAGGAAGACAACAATTTGCGTGCACTCATCCAACAATGCAGAAGCTGAACATGCTCCTGGCTAAGTTGCTGCTACTACAGTCCATCCCTTTCCATGTGGTTCACTCTGCACCTTTCAAAGAACTGAACCCCATCATTGCTTTTCCAAAAAGGCTGTACCATCCCTGCACACATATGTTGAGCAGAACTTGGGACAGTCCTTGAGCCTGTCGGTGTCTGGTAAAGTTCACCGCAGCGCCAACGTGTGAAGCGGTAACTATGGTCAATGACAATATATGTACTTTATGGCCCACAAGGTAAATGCGGTTCCTGCCCAGGCACACCAGCAACTTGGCCAGGTGATGGACATGCCACCTCTGCATTCTCAAGCTGTTATTTCTATGCCAATGTCCTCTTCTGCCTACTCATCCTCAACCTTGTTCTCAGCCTCCACTATAGGCACAGTTCAAAGTGGCTCTCCAGCATACCACCTATGCAGAGCATGGCAGCTTCATGCTGTTCTGCACCAGGAACTGCTCTGAGTCCTTCAAGAGGAAATTGAATCAAGGCTATCTCTTCGCCAACCGAAGATCCGAACCATGGTCACCGAAAACAATCTTTAATCTTGTTGTAAAGTGGTTTCTGAAGTCTTCCAACCAATTTCAGGACATCTTGAGAACAGCCAGGAAACTGTGTATGCACTTCCCCACTCTTACACTGCAAAACACAGCATCCTTGAGCTGCAAAGGTAGAATAGCGTTCCCAAACATGACCTCATATGAGATGTTTCCACAAGTTGGAACTCCACCCTCCACATGTTGGACCAACTTTATGAGCAGAGGAAGGCAATGAACATTTTCTTGATGATGCAGGCGGACAGGAGCACTCTCCTGTGTAACTTTGACGTTAGCCTGTGGCAGCTCATGCGTGACACCTGCCGTTTGCTCAGCCCCTTTGAGGAGGCCATTTTATTTGTCAGTCGCTAGGACTACAGGATGAACGACATAATTCCACTCTTTCATGTCCTGGAGAAGATGCTGATAAATCTGGCTGGCCAGGGGACAAGGGACATGGTGCCTACATCTCACTGCCAGCTGAGCCCTGTGAGGGCTGAACTGGTGGAGGAGGAAGACATTCACGCACAAGCAATGTATACAGAAATGGGTGGTTTATCTACACAAGTGACAGAAGACGAGCTGTAGGGTCATGAGGAAGACCAGGCAGATGACCCCGACACACTGTGGGAGGTGGAGGAAGGGAGTCCCTCCAAGTCCTTTGCACAAATGGTCAGATGCATACTGAGTTGCTTGCATCATGACAGCTGTATTATCACCATTTGGCAAAGGGATAACTACTCTCCACCATGTTATACCCTCGCTACCTGGTCAAAATGGGGGCCTTTTTTACACATGCTGAGAGGGAGGATAAACTCAACTACTATCTTATGTAATCATTTGGTCGCTGTCTATGTGCGCCATCTCCCATCCTCACAAAGCTCTAACTAGGGGGCCCTCTGCACTCACGCTCCACTGCCATGACTGCTAGAAGGGGTTATGAGTGGGCAGGAGCAGCACCAGCTCCATCACCAGCAACTTAAGTCTGTAGTCTCTAATGAGTACTTTTCTTCACCTGCCCACTGAAGAAACCACTTACACCAGCAGGAACAGGACTTTGAGCAGAACCTGAACTAGCAAGTGGTATCATACTTGGACTGCATCCTGCCACCTAGGGGTGAATTGACCAGAGACCTTAGAGGGAAATTTCCCGGTGGGCCTATGCAAAAGGGGCCACCTGAAACCTCCTCACAGCCGCCAGTGAAGGTTTTTGGGGATGTATTTTTTGCTGCTGGTAGTATTTTGCGTTGCACTGTGGTAATTGGCTCTGTTGGGGTAGTATAATGTTCCATAATATGGTATTGCTGGCCCTGACTTCCATCAATTTGGACCCAACAACAAAATGGGGCCAATTTTATTATTTTTTCCAGGGCTTTAAGTCCCCAGTCCACCCCTGCTGCCACCCCAGATCCAAGATCCCCTGGATGACTAGGCAGCCAAACTTGATTTGTGGCATCAACTGGCCCAGTTTTCCCTGGAAATCTTTCCTGCCCAGCCAGTAGTGTGGCATCAGAGTTGGTGTTTAGTGTGGCGGGGGGAATAGTTACCCCAAATTGAACTCATCTTTCAATACAAAATGTAGAGAGACTAACCTTTGTAAAGCTGAATCAGGCATGGATCAGCCAGGTTTTTCACACTCCACAGTGCTTTATGCATCAGGGTAGATCGTTCTGGCAGCCACAGAAAAACATTGTGAAAAATGGCCCATTACATCTTTTGATGCTGCCACCCATTTGATGCCACACACCTGCTGCCTCTGTAGCCATCTTCTCCTACTACCACTATCTTGTGCTTTTACTGCCATTGCTGTTACCCCCCCCACCTCCCCACTCTGTAATTGGGCCACTATGTTGACTCCTCATGCTGTTTCCACCCTCACCACTCTGTTACAGGGCCACTGTATTGACTCGTCATGCAGTTGCCACTCTTCCCACTTTGTGACTGGACCACTGTTTTGACTCCTCATGCTGTTGCCACACTCACCACTCTGTGACTGGGCCACTATGTTGACTCCTCATGCGGTTGCCACCCTCCCCACTCTGTGACTAGACCACTGTGTTGACTCCTCATGCTGTTGCCACCCTCACCACTCTGTGACTGGGCCACTATGTAGACTCCTCATGCGGTTTGCACCCTCACCACTCTGTGACTGGGCCACTATGTTGACTCACGCTGTTGCCACCCTCATCACTCTGTGATGGGTTCACTAGTGCCCCTGATTGGCCTTGTTCACATCACTGTTTATTTTACCCTTCTTATGATCTGTCAGAAGAACTGAAAAATGAAAAACACAAGGAATCCTATCTTTGGATCATCCATAAGGCCTCTATCATAAGGTCAGTATTTTCCATCAGGATTTGCTTATGATTTGGAAACCTTCATGTGTCATCTCTGTTTTGGACCCACTCCTGTTTTTTAGCCTTAGCAATACTGATCAATTACTGACAAATTATTGACTGTGTGAAGGTGCATGCGCAAAAGACAAGATCCATTTTTTGGGTGGTTGTTCTTGTGACAGATCAGAAGAAGGGAAAAATAAACTTGTGACGTCAACATAAACTTACTGCTGACAGCCTCTTTACTGTCATGGGCCTACCATTTGTATCAGTGTGTAACAGAACTGGTTCTCTAGGATATCTATATGGAATCAGCAGACAGTATAAAAGGACAGCGCGCTTTCACTCTATAGTAGAATCTTGGGCCACTGCACAGTTAAGTTGTTATACCTGTAACTTGACGCTAACATGAAGCAGTAAAGTTTTGACCCATAACTGACCAAATAAGTGGAGTGTGAACTGGTTCGAAGAGTGATGCCTGTTACCTGCCTGTCATACTGACTGTTTCATTAACACAGCGGACTAGCTATGCATGTTTATACAATGCACAGTGATGTACACTGAGATTCATGCTCCCTGAAGACAGGAAATTTGATTTATAACTCGCTTTGTCACAAATTAATTTGGATCAAATTGAATTTTTTGGAAAAATGTGGCAAAGTGTCCTAATCGAATTTTTAAATGGAGATGCCTAGGATGTTTATTATTTTAATTGCTCATTTATTTTTATTCTGGGGAAAAGAGGGGGTGTTTTTGGAATTTTTATATTTTCTTTCATTTTTTTATAATAAAAAAAAAAAATTCTACTTTTTTTTAGGTCTCCAAGGGCCTGACAACATGTAATTGTCAGAGTAACACTGCTATTTATCAATGGAATTACGTGCATTGATAAATAGAAGATTCAATATATTCCAATGTAGTGCTCACACCTGCAGGCCTACATTGGCCTTTGACAATGAATGAACATGTTCCCCAATTCCCCAATCGCCACATTGGGGGGACCTGCTTCAGGTCCATGAGCACAGTGATTCTGGTTTTTGATCTGTCCAATAATTTGGTTCCATTTTACCACTGCATCTGAGGGGTTAAATGCTTGTGACCGGCAAGTGGATGCCATTTTTAAGGACCGGACTTTTTGGCTTAGTAACAACGTTTTCCTTCAGCCATCCACTGGCATCTCAACTCAATGTTGATCTGCTTAAGAGAATGAGGGGGGGGGGGTCTTTGGGAATCCACTTCTCAGTCCACAACTGCACCATAGGCCATGCTACTGTATGTCATGCTCCTGAGCAGGGGCTTCAACTAGCACAGTTTGCCATGTAAACAATGACCTGTCCTGATGCAAGAGTGATTACTTAATGTAGTAGGTGGATTCATAAGCATCCACAGTTATATAATACCATTGTGGCATAAGTCCAAGATATAAATGAAAATATTTCTGGGCAACTACATTCATTATGGTCAGAAGATTTCTTAAAATTATTTTTTATATATTTTGCTTGTCATTGTTATTAATCATTTGTCTCTTTTCATTCTATGTTTTTTGCTTATTTTTCACAGACCACTCAGACCTATGACTAAACAGTGAAAGTTTCACAAGTAGAAGACCAATACAGCTATATTCACTTAAACCGTACTTAAAATGAATCCTTTCCTGATGTCTATGAATGTTTTTATAAGGGATGGAGGTCTTCTGTGTATTATAATAGGGACCCCTTTCTGCATTACACTTTCATGGATGATTTATTATGCTGAAACTAATTCAGTCCTTCAATAAATAATGACGTTTGCTCCAGGGATTTATGCTACTGTGATCAGAAGCTTAGACTATTCAAATCAGTTAATACATAAATTTTGGTGGGGAATAAAGAGAAAACCTTGAGCTGGAACAAATGTTTTGCTGACTGTTGGCAGTATGACCTTGTGGACAGAGATTGTGGACTTTGAAAATATGTTCGTGCTGAATCATCAGCAGTAGATCAAGGTCCAGTAATTTTTTTTCTTTTGTCAAAGACAGTCAAACACAAGTCACTCTCAACCAATACAGCCATGACACCATGCACATCTAATACTTATTTTTCTATACTAATCCATTAATGAAATGCAAAATAGATGTTAGCATTGAATAAATAAAAATGACAAATTGCTATTAAGTTAGCAGACAGTCACACTATGCTCATAGAACAGTGTTATGCTATTTTACACAGTTGTTGCATACAGTATTAATATTATAAGAACTGACTTCCGGTTCCGGCGCCAGCATGTAGAGAAGCAGGAGAGAGGAGCTCCCGCCGATACCACAGCAAACTTTACATCCTGCAAATATATCTACCCCCTGGGGCACTGGGAGCGGCCCGTGAGCTTCTGACACCCCCTGCGGAAGATCTGTGCAGGCAGCAACAGTCCTGGCCTACCGAAACGGCAACAGAACATGTCACCCATCACGCGGCGGGAAAAGTCGGCGCCAGCGCGACCATCCCTAGATCTGGAGGAGGCATCGGAGGACGAAAGACATGAATCGGACACAGGTTCAATGTCCTCCTTGCATATTAATTACAAAAAACTGGCCAGTGAAGTGGCAAAGAAAATCTCCCCTGATATACAAAGCACGCTGTCGGCCACCATTTCTAAGGCCTTGCAGTCACTTCAGAAGGAAGTAGCTAACCAAGGGGAAAGGCTGACCGAGACAGAGCGCAGAATATCATCCGCAGAAGATGACATAGCGGAAACTCATGTACGTGTCCGGGAGTTATTGCAAGATACCTCCAGACTCAATGAGCGGATAGAGGACCTCGAGAATAGATCGCGGAGAAACAATGTACGCCTGGTAGGCCTTCCGGAAAGCACGCCGCCCAGCACCTTAGCGCACATCTTCGCGGTGCAGATCCCGGTCATGCTGGAGCTGGAGGGACCTTTCAAAGTGGAAAGGGCCCATCGCATTGGCCCGGAACGATCACCACGCGCCAAGCAACAAAAATCGGCCCAAGGCCCTGAGAGACCACGACAAGTCATAGCGCGCTATTTGGACTATGCGGATAAAGACGCAGTGATGAGGGCCTACCGCCGCCTTAGACAACCACTACTTATAGATGGAGCCTCAGTGCTGCTCTTTGCGGACTATTCTGCAGAGGTCTCCAGGAAAAGAAAGGCCTTTAGCCGATTATGCACGGAATTATTCAAGAAAAAAGTGCGCTTCCAGTTGACTTACCCGGCCGTGCTGCGGGTCACTGATCAAGATGGCCGCCAAAGATCCTACACGAACCCACAAAAGGCTGAAATAGATCTAGCTGCCTGGCTTTCCAGATCCGATCCAGAGGACCCGAATCATCAGACGAGGACACCGCCGCCTACTCGACGGGACTTTAGACGCAGCCCGAGCCCGCGAACGCAAAGACCGCCGAGAACACCAAGGCCTGGACAAAGGGAGGACTAGATGTCTCGTCACCACTCGCAGACTGTTTGGGAACGTGGGACACTACAGTTCAGGTGATAGCGTTGAGGGTCATACGCCCCACTGATCAGGCGAATATTACTTACACGGATGATGTTGCTCTGAGGATGGGTGGGGGTGGCGGGGGGTCGGGGGTTGCCCATCCTAGGAGGGTCTCGGGATCGGTTGGTGGGACTCCGCATGCTGGAAAAAAGGAGGTGACATTATATGATGCTCCACGATAGGAGGGAGGGAATTTCGGTTATGTTCATTACTCGTTTTGTTCAATGGTTTTATTACTGTTATGCTGTAATGTCTCCAGGGCACAACCGGCACGGGATTCCGGCACCATTCCTCCCAAAGAATGATGATCCTATTTATTATTACTTTCACACCTACAGTACTTATAGCCCACAACACCGCGTAATATGCGAATAGTCTCTTGGAATGTAAAAGGACTAAGGTCCCCGCAAAAACGCACCAAGATTCTTACCCATCTAAAGCGCCTAAAAACGGACATTGCGTTTCTTCAAGAGACGCACCTCCACAAGGAGGATTATTTCAGACTGAAAAAACTTTGGGTAGGTGAGGTGCTGGGATCCCCGGCCGCTGGCAGAAAAGGGGGTGTACTATTGTTGATTTCTAAACACATGGCCCATTGCATCAAAAGTCATGTATCGGATCAGGAGGGGAGAGTGCTACATGTAATACTGGATACGCCGGCGGGAGAGTTAAGCATATATAACGTCTATGGCCCCAATGCTAACCAGGCACAGTTTTTCTCAGAGCTTCATACCACTCTACAGGCTGATCCCTATCATAATATCTTAATAGCTGGGGACCTGAACCTTACTCATGACGCACAGGAGGACAGAAAGGGATTAATTCAACCGCAGGGTCCACTTAGGCAGAATAATGTCCTAAAAGATTTCATTACAGACCTGTCCCTAACAGATATATGGAGAAGCCAGCACCCGGATAGTAGGGAGTACACGCATTATTCCCACTCCGGGCAATCTTGGTCACGAATCGACTATGTTCTGCTTAGCAGCCCACTGGTAGGTAGAGCTTCTCACACTGAGATAAGCCCTATGCTCATCTCTGACCATGCACCGCTTCTGCTAGATCTTGAGGATGTTCGGAGGGGGGGCACGGACTTTGTGTGGCGTTTCCCATCTAACATGGCCAGAAACGAGTCATTTATAGAACAGCTGCAGGGGTGGTGGACAGAATATGGATATCATAACGCTGAACATGAGGAGAACCCGTCCCTATTCTGGGAAGCTGGGAAGGCGGTGATCAGGGGAAAGATCATGGCTTATGTAAAATCTACTAAACAACGCCTACAAGCCCAACTGCAAACATTGAGCAACTCCTTCAGAGCAGCATACACTAGACATCAAACCAATCCTACTCAGAGCTCACTAGCGGAGTGGAAATCCGCCAGGGAGGCATATGAACATATTCTGGACAGAAGGGAACAACTGAACCGGTCTTATCAAGACTCTAGGCTGTTCAGGCATGGAAATAAGTCAGGCAGAATATTAGCTAATCTCGCAAAGGGACAGAAACGGACGGTCCACATACCGGCGGTAAGAGATGCGGCGGGAAATCTACATAGTGATCCTGTACAAATCTTGCAAATATTCCATCAGTTCTATACTAACCTGTACTCAGATGGGGATCCTTTTGATGAAACCGCAGGGGCTACATATCTGAGTGGCATTGACATGCCAATGATTTCCCAGGAGGACCTAGCGCTCCTCAATAGGGATATAACTAAGGAGGAAGTCCTGACCACCATAGGGGCCCTACAAGGGGGAAAGGCACCGGGACCGGACGGGTTTACGGCTGACTTTTACAAAGTCTTGAAACATACATTAGCACAACCTCTAACTGCATATCTACAAGCTCTAATGCAGGGAACGCCCCCGTCAGGGATTTCTAACCTGTCCTACATACGCTTGCTTCCAAAACCAGGGAAAGATGCGGACCAGCCTGGATCTTACCGACCCATATCCCTCATTAATCAGGACCTGAAGATCCTTACTAAAATATTAGCGAACCGCTTGGCTCAAGCCCTCCCACTATTGATAGGGACCAGTCAAGTAGGATTTATCAAAGGCAGAGCAGCAGTCACAAATACTAGGAAGACCCTTTCGGTCTTGGATTGGGCGAGGGTTCACCCGTCGCCAGACACCAAGGGAGCACTGGTGGCGCTTGACGCTGAAAAAGCATTCGACAAGGTGCGCTGGCGATGGTTGAACCTGGTTCTGGATAAAATGGGCATACGGGGAACATTCCGCGTGTTCCTGGGGGAACTATACTCCACATCCACAACACAGATTTGCATACCAGGATTCCGATCTCAACGGATAACCCTCCAGAGAGGTACAAGGCAGGGATGCCCCCTATCTCCCCTGCTATTTAACATAGCATTGGAGCCTCTTCTTCGCCAGCTAGAGGGGGGACTCCTGTACACTGGGCTCCCGGTAGGAAAACGGGTGGTGAAGGCAGCATTCTTCGCAGATGACATATTGTTATTCATGAAAGATCCCCTGACTGACATCGGAGGGGTGATAGACCATATAACCCATTTCGGCTCCTTTTCAGGCTTCAAGTTAAACAGATCTAAATGTGAAATCATGGGCCTGACACCCTTTTCTGTGGTGGACACGGCACGGTTGAGGGCCACAGGTTTTCAGGTCTCTAACACCTACCTGACGTACCTAGGCATTAAAATAGGGAGAACCCCTGATACTTTATACGCATTAAACTACCCACCATTAATTAAAAAAGTAATAGAAGAACTTAAAAGGTGGGAATCATTGCCAATCAATCTTGTAGGGAGAGTACATCTGATAAAGATGATGAGTTTTTCCAAATTGCTTTACCCCCTTCAGACAATCCCTGTACTACTCAAACACAAAGATGTCCAGACCCTATGTTCAGCCTTTGTGAAGTTCCTCTGGATGGGGAAACGCCCGCGAATAGCTTTGAAAAAATTAATGAAGCCGGTAGAAAAAGGGGGACTCAACTTTCCAAACATCAGATATTATAACCTAGCATGTATAGGACGTCATGTAGCAGATTGGCTACATAATATGAGACACTACTCTAATACCAGACTGGAGCTAGAACTGGCTTCTCCATATACTCTCCCTGCAGTATTACATACCCCTTATAGTGCTTTGCCATCTCATATAAAACAATCGGTTGTCCTGAGGGACACAATCGCAGCCTGGAAAGCCTTGAGAAAGGAGTTCAAGCTCTCTTTCAAAGTATCGAAGTATATGCCCCTGTGGAGCCTACCCGACTTCCCTGCAGGGCAGCAGAATAAATTTTTCCAACAGTGGAGAAGTCGAGGGATACTCTTGCTTAAAGACATACTGCATGCCTCCCAACCACGACTCCTCTCACAAGAGGAGATTGTCCAGAGATACTCGCTAGCAGGGCCCCAGGTCTTCCAATACGCTCAAATAAGAGCCTACTGTCAGAAACATCTGCGAGATTACTCAGCCGAGATCACGGATAATCTTTTTGATAAATGGATTGGAGGGCAGGGGGCCAGAAATACCATCTCTGGGCTCTATAGGTCATTAGTGGCAAAAAGTGCAGACTTATCGCAGCCTATGTCTTTCTCCTACTGGGTAGATATTCTAAAAACAGCGGATGTCTCAGCCAGAATGTTGGAGGGGACACAGCTGGTGAGGAAACATATCATAAGTGAAATCTGGAGAGGGACTCAATTTAGGCTGATGCATGCAGTCATATATGCTTTCACGATTCCGAGATCAGACTCCAAACCTGACAGAATAACGAAATGCCCAAAATGTCAAAAAGACCTAGTTAACCTATTCCACTGTATATGGGCGTGTCCGAAAGTGCAGCTATACTGGAAAGATGTACTACAACTAATACAGAAACTATGGCAGAAACCCCTACAGTTTACCCCACTGACACTGTTGTTTCACTCGCCAGCCCCTATGGAGTCTGCCACAGATAGAGGCGCCATGTTTCCAGCATTGGTTCATATTACCCTAATGGCAGCCAAAAGGGCGTTGCTACAACATTGGTTGCCACCCAGTATGCCATCCACGGTTGAAGTGATAACACAGCTCCGTCAATATATGTACTTGGAGAGACTTGAAGCAGAGTCTAAAAAACAAACATTCACGAAAAGATTTTTTAAGAGATGGAAATCCTTTATTATCACTGCTTTGTCACAAGACGAAATCACAGTGGTCATGACTCCCTTCTTGCACACCTCCTGGTACTATACTGAAGACTTAAAAGGGTCACTGGGACGATTACGTCAGGGGCAAACATGATGTAGTACTCGGGTCATCTAATACACCTGAGGGAGGGATGGAATTTACTTGCATGACCGCATGGAGACATAAGTTATATTTGGTTCCTGTTTGTCTTGGGTTCATGATATGTTTTATTACCCTGAAGTGTGTAGTAACCTGATTCTGTTTTCTGCTCGAAATTGCACAAAATGTGTGTTACATTCTTTGAAGTATAAATAAAAAAAAAAAAAAAAAAAAATATTATAAGAACGTGCTTGATTGTTTTCTGGCCATCCACAACATATGTATGGGTTATTTCACCACATCCAAATGAATTTATTATTATGATAAGAGATGAGCAACTCTATTTGCCGCTTCGTCCATTCGTTACGAATCCTCCTTATTTCCTACTCCGAAGCGAATCCGGATTTTTCAGATTCGCTTCATACGATTCGTAAACGTTCTTAAAATTTTGAACGCTAATGCTACGTACGCTACGTATGCATTCTTCTTGCCCCCCGGCCCCCAGAAACGGGAAAATGACGATACGCCCCCTCAAGAGCAGGAAAGTGAAGATACGCCCCCCTCATAAGCGGGAAAAACCAGCCTGGCCCACCGGTAACTATCTATTTGCAAGTATAGGAAGTGAAGACTCCTCCTTCATTACTCCGCCCTCCTCTCCAGTTCAAGCCAGCGGTGAACAAGACACCACAGCATGGCAAAACAACTACGTCCAAAGTGGTGAGAGATGGTGTTTGGTAGCGAGTACTCCGGACACGCCAAAGAAGATCAGAGTGTCACAATTGGCCAAGAGAATCCCTCTGGCACCGGTGTGGCGGAGGCGGCTGGAGCGTCCACTCTGCCGCCCAGGAGGAGAACAACACCTTCCATGCGGCAGAATCCTATCATGCCTGCATCAGTGACGGCCCACGCCCAGACCCTATGGGACTATAAGAAAGCAGTGGAGGACTGGGTCATACAAGTGCTTGACCATCCGAGGCCGGGAGACCCTAAGCTGGAACGGCGTAAAGGAACCGTCCTATGGTTTTCAGTCGAGCGAGGCAGTGGCTTACTTGCAGACGACAAGGACGGCAAGGAGTACTTTGTGGGCCGCAGGTCTGTGAAATGGTCTTACGTGCCTCAAACCTGTCACAGCCTATACGTGGGGGGATCAGGTGGAATATAACCCCATGGCATCCCTGAAAGGCCCCTTTGCTACCGAGGTAACGTTATTGTCAAAGCCCCTGGTACCTGCATCGGCAGCCGAGACCTGGCCAGATAATCCAGCAGCAGCAGGATGCTTGCGCTGCCTAAGGGAGTCCCCAGATGGCACCTTCCGTTTCAGAGAGAAGTCACAGCCGGAGCCTCTGATCACTGGATTGCCACCACCACACAGTCCTTTCACCTGGGTCAGCTGACTACATAATCTTTCACATTCCAGCCCACGGTGATCCAGTACCAGCTACCATGGAAAATGAAGTCAGCAGCAGCCAGGGGATCTAGCGGTTCTTCCTTGGGTGCAGCCTTGCCTTAACCGCTGCAGCCAGAAGCTGGCAGCAGCGCTCACCAGTGTGACCACCACCCGGTCACGCCCACATTCTAACAGCAGAGGGCAGTGGAGCTCAACCATGGCAGCCAGCGTGGCCTACAGAAGGCAGGAGCGTCCTCTTATGTCATTTGGCAGCAGCAGTAGCAGCGAGGAGGACTTCAGGTCCCTTATCTGAGGAACCCTTCTACAACTGGCTGTCACTGTCTGGCTGATTTAAAGGACACCTCATGGTCTGGACCTATGGGAGCCACAACATGGACTGAACCTGCCGGGTAAGAGCTAGTTGGCGCTTGTTTTTAGTTTATCTTGTTTTTATTGCCCCCTGTTTGACTCTCACCCAGATGGACATGGCTTGTCAGGACTCCTCCCCCCCCCCAAATTCCCAGTTGCACCTAAGTGTGCCTATTTTCCTTTTTCCCCCCTTCTCAGGTTATTTGGGAGCCCCTCTTTGTTGCTATTTTATATTATCCATGTGGATTACACATTACCTGTTTGGATTACAAAATTTCCTCACATGGATTACAATTATTATTATTTATTTTAGCAATAATGTTTTTACAGGTTCAGCAATGTTAAAACACTTTAGCCCATTGTGTGTATTATTTTTCAGGTACTGCAATGTGTCCTATTATGCACTTATTGTATGGTGTTTGGTAAATTATGCACTTAGCCAGATAGCTAGCACCTTTCTTTTCTAGCTCATATGGACTGCCTCTGAGGACTGTACGCCGCGGTATAGCAGCGTGCGTGCGTATGACGCAATCACGAGTCAATAGTACACTAAGGATTCGTATGCACTTTGTACGTTAATGCTTATGCATTCAGTTCAGTAGAGCAATTTTAACAACGCTTAGACTGTATGTTAGTAATTTGTGCAGGAATGTTCGCAAAACAACAATTATTTTTTAACGCAACTTTGACCGAATACATTTGTATTAAGAATAAATCTTGTCATAAATTTGTCGATTATTTGTGAAGATTCGCTCATCTCTAATTATGATTATTGCTATTAGTAATAATAATATTAGCAATAATATAACTATGAATATTAATGTATTATTATTTATTTGAAAGCGCTATTAATTCCATGGAGATTAACATCAAGAGAGGGTTACACATACATAATAAAAAAATATAAGAAACTATTAAAAGAGTGGTACACAGGGGCAAGAGCTTATAGTCTACAAGGGAAGGGGGAAGAATACAGGAGGTGAGGGTAAAGGCTGCTAATTTGTCTATGTGATGGCAGCACATTTATTGCAGGTGGTAAATTTTACTGAAGAGTTGGGTTTTCAGGTTACTGGGGTGGTTACTGGGGTACTGATGTGCTGGGGTATCCAGTTCCAAAATAGGCACTTGAGAAATCTTGTAGTCGATTGTGTGAAGAACAGATAAGAGGAGAACAGAGGAGAGGTCCTATGAGGATCAGGGATTACATGTGGGGATGTGTCAAGAAAGCAAGTCAGAGATGTAAAGAGGGGACGGATGGTGGATGGCCTTATATGTAGTTGTTAGTATTTTTAACTGAATTTGCTAGGCAATGGGGAGCTAGTGAAGGGATTGGCAGAAGTGGGAAGCAGGGGAGAAATGAGGGGATTAACTGGGTAGCAGAGTTGAGAATAGATTTAAAGGAAGCGAGAGTGCTAGATGCGAGGCCACGGAGGAGAATATTGCAGTAGTCCAGGTGGGAGATGATGAGGGCACTAGCATTTTAGTTGACTCATGGGTGAGGAAGGAGCAATATGAGAGATGTTCTTAAGTTGAAAGTGGTAGGTGAAGGTTAAAGTTTGGATGTGTGGCTTAAATTACAGGACAGAGCCAAATGTTATCCCCAGGCACCGGACCTGCGAGACTGGAGAATGCGTTGTGCTATGAACTGTAATGCATAGGTTAGGTAGGGAGCTTGAGTGGCATGGTGGAAAGACAGGTATCAGTTTTCTCCATATTGAGTTTTTTATTATTTATATTTTCATGTTATACTTATCAAATTCAGCAAAGAAAACTAAACTTAAATCAGGCTCTGTTCCCATTAGTGTCATGGCTTTGGTTCATTATGGAGTTTTCAAACCGCTCTTGATGCTGAATCTTGATGTATGCTATTGACATACAGTATAATGGGATCCATCACAACTCTGATTTTTTTTTCACAGAAAAATCAGGGATGCAGACATCCTAAAAAAAAAGGAATGGAAACTCGACTGATAATGATGATGTGAAACCGTACAGTAAACCTTCAGTCTAATTATCTCGATATTGGACTGGGGAAGAGTTGACTATATTACTTATCAATGAGATTAGTAATGGGAAGTCCTTGAGATCCTGGCTTTATTGTGGAACTTGACTTTTTAGATCTTCTCTCAAAAGAGAGTCCACATAAGAACTGACTATTGCTTCAGTGGTATAAAGGGAATTTCTTGATATGGAATCCTATGTTCATGATGCCACTGTACACCATCCATCCAAATACATTATTTTATAATTAAACTCTGTTGTTACTGTACAGGTGTCATAATGGTGTGTACAGTACCTGGGCAAAGTCAGAAAAATACACCCACCATTGCACAGTGCATATGACACAGCTGTACAGAGCAAGAAAAGAGTTATTTGAGAAATATTGGCACATATTGGGAATCTTCCATCTTCGCTAAGCCTGTTCTGTTAACTTGCAGACAGCCTCATAATCCACTAGTTGGAATGCGATGAACAGCCCAACAACAACCTGATGTGCCAGAGGATGACTAGATGCACCTCACTCCTTTCCACCTGCTTCCAACTCTGCTTCCTCTTCCTTACTAACTTTTGTTTTTTTTTAGGTCCTGTCATGCTTACTGCCAAGCACTGCAAACTATGGTAAAGTAGGGGGGATTGCCACCAGTCTATGTCTGCATAGTGATCATAAACTGGTCCACCACCACTGACTCAAGTATTGCTGTCATAGTGGCTGCTTTATATGTTGCAACCTCCTTATAATCTGCTTTTTATGCTTTCAAACTTTACAAACTGTCAATGTGTCAATTTGATATTACAGCCCTGAGCAAAAGAATTTTCAATTTAATTGCTCCACACCATGGACAATGCCACAAATGAAAGCTGAGCTTTTTAGCCATTTAGTATCTTCTGGCCTACAGACATTGATGACACAGCTTTGGTCCTTCTCAGCAGCACTACAAAAAAAAATATTCTTATACCACAAACGAGACTGGACCTATTATGGACACCCTAGAATTACAAAAGAAATAATGAAATTATGAGTGGACAGAGAAATTTCTGTTTTGAATCATTGGAAGAAATGAAGCGATGAAGAGGTGATAAACTGGCTGCAATGAGTAGTTGGTATTGGATAGAGAGTTCAACCCTTTTTGGGAATGCCCTGAATTGGCTTTCCACAATAGTGCCTCACCTAAAATAACTACCAAAAGCCACAAGATGCCACCAAAACACATCACTTTTGCTCAGTAGAAAGCTGAAACAAAGCTGATAAGTGAGAATGAGGTGCCTGGCCTGCTGCATTCATCCTTTTCTACACTATGTGGACACACACATACATACATCCCCAAGTCTTTTTCCAAGATATAATTTAGAATTAAGTCCTCAACAACTTATGCCCCATTATTGTACCCACTACTACTGCATATAACTGTGAACTACTCTTTTTTTATCCACCTAGAAACTGATTGAGCTGAGGGAAGTGGCGTAACTGGGCTCACACACTGCTTGACTTCATTACTTCCCTAACTGACTTGCAACACATGGCATCGCTTCGAAGTGGTATCAGAAGTGCCTTGCAACGAGTTACATCTATATTGGCAAAACTGGAATTGTTCACTTTTTAACAGTTAAAGTATGTGAAGACTGCACACATTCAGTTGGCAGGCATGGCGCCACAGTCTTCTATGTGTATGTGCATTGTCGTGTGTCTGATTGGAGGTTTTAAAAAGTCAAAAATACTAATGAATTTCCATACAGTGTCCTGTGTAAAGGCACACCAACCAGGGATGATTCTTTTACATGGCACACAAAATCATGGGTCCAGAGTCCTCCAGCCTGCTGGAGATTGATCACTTTTTTTCTTTTTGGATACCAAGCAGATAATTGCTAAGAACTGGAGGAGGAATTCTCTGGATGTCTTTGAGACCAAAAGGTGACAAAAGAGAAGTAGACTTCTTGCGGACCAGCATGACCGATTCTTAAAGATCTTAAATGAAACTAGACTCTTCCCACCCAGCAGAATAGGACCTTGCTTTCCATTTGAAGGAATGCCTACTCACATTTTAATATATATGTCATGTGTTTTCTATGTCTTTTAGCACTTTGTTTTGGCTACTACTAGTTTTTTTTAAAATTATTATTTATTTTACGATTTATTTATTCTTGTACCACTTTACGCTCCTTTACAATGATTTTTTCTATTGTTAAACAATACAATAGGAGCATTGCTTTTGATGACCATTTATTTTTCTTAATGCTCTGATTGGCTTACTTCTTTGTACAATGTTAAGTTTAGACAAAAAAGAAACAAAAAATCTATACTAAAAATAAAAAAATCATGGCTTGCAAACAGTGAATCTGTGTGGGAAAAGTGATTGCTGTAATGACCATTTATGCCTATACAAAGGAAATGATTGCTGCATGAAAATGCAGATCACCTCCACTCAATGATCAGGCAATTATCGTGAACATTTGATTTGTTCCTGATAATTGCCTGAGCCCATTGCCTTTATTCTACTTATATTCATGTGTTTTCTATTGTTAGTGTGATTTCGCAATTATTCTATAAAAAGCCATCCTGAAATGTCATGCATCATATAAACAGTCTTTGAGAACCTCTCTCTAACAGTAAGTAATGATTGCCATTTCTGTGTCTTTTTAACAAAGTTTCACAACTGTTTATATTATAGTACAAAGTATAATCCCTTCAGGACTAGGAGCCCTAACATTTTTTTTTCTGTTGACATAACCAGGGCTTTTTTGCAGGACAAGTTGTATTTGGCACCTTATAATGTTTCATTAAATGTTTTTTGAAACTATAAAAATTATTTGTGGGGTGGAACAGAAAAAGAATACAATTCCACCCATAACTGTTATTTTTCTGTCGATAAAGTTGTATAAGGGTTTGTTTTTGCAAGGTGAACTGTAGTTTTTATTTGCATAATTTTAAATATTACTTTTAATCCAATTTTGTGGGTGAGGTGAGTTGTATTTGGAAGTTCCATAGAAGTGAATAAAGAGAACTGCACATGTATGACCTGCTCTTTGTTCATGGTGGTGTGAGATGGGTCCCTGTTCTTGAGATAGGTGCAGGTCCCTGAGGTGGGACCCAAGCCTATTAGATATTAAGATTGAATGAAGAATCCCGGCAGATGTAATATACTTCTTAGGTTATGCTCTTTATTTCATAACATAGTGTAGACAAGGACGCGTTTCGGCACACTGCCTTTATCAACATGCAGTGTGCCGAAACGCATCCTTGTCTATGCTATGTTATGAAATAAAGAGCAAAACCTAAGAAGTATATTACTTCTGCCTGGATTCTTCATTCAATGTACGTGTGGAGCTTGACTCCTTCCCACTGCAGCGTCTTTCCTTGCTCTGGTGCCGACCGCTTTGGATGTTTATTAGATATTATGGACATATTCTGGATATGCAATAAATGTCCACATCAAACAATCCCTTTAATGCACTCTACTACAGTATTAGTATTGCTCACCAAAGACAACAAAATCTAAAAGTGACAACAAGAAGAAATTTGATTTGTGCGGAAAAACTTAAAGGGGTTTCTGTTGACTATATGACAATTACTAATATTAACTTTGTTGATTTTCCTTGCCGTTTGCTTTATGTCCCTTTGTTGGGCAAATATTCTGTTCACACCAGACACCTGTCCAGGGCTGGCGTTAGGGAGGGGGCGGCAAACCGGGCCCCAATCCTCTAAGGGGGCCCCCTGTTTCAGTCAGGACTCCAGAGTGGGGAATTTCCCAGCTTAGAAGTCCCTGCTTTGACTCCATATATGGCAGAGATCTCAAACTTGTGACCCTCCAGCTGTTGTAAAGCTACAAGTTCCATCATGCCAAGAGAGCCTACAGCTATTGGGGCATGCTGGGAGTTGTAGTTTTGCAGGGCCATGAGTTTGAGATCCCTGATATATGGGTATGTCCAGTGTTATGAACATGAAAGGGGTAGTCCCACTATGCTTGGGCACACGCAATGTATTTTTAAGTTTAATTTAGACTCTGATTTTAAAATAACCCTGTGGGGATTTGAACTCACAACCTTCTACATCAAAGGCAAGCACCTAAACCACTGGGCTATGAAGCACAGTGTTAGTTCCTGAATGAACAAACTCATAGACGTTTGTCTTCCATAATACAAGAGAACCTCTTATGAGGTTTTTAATATAAGAGAAACTTCTATGAGGTTTTTCACCACTAACACTGAGCTCCATAGACCAGTGGTTGAGATGCTTGTCTTTAATGTGGAAGGTTGTGAGTTCAAATCCACACAAGAAGACTTTAAAAATAAAGGCTAAATAAAACTTAAACACCTGGAGTGTGTTTATTACTTTTTATTCAATTTACTTGGGAGATAAAGTGATGAAAAAAGCGCAAACCTGCCTTTTTAAAATTATTTTCTGTTACACCATTCACCATATGGGCTAACTTTTTAAAAAATATTTTAATAGTATGGGCGTTTTTGCATGCAGCAATGCCTATAATGCTATTTTGTTCTTTTTTGGGGGGTAATGGGGATGATTTTTTTCATTTTTTTAATTTTTTTTTAACTTTTTTTTAAGTCCCACAACTAAGTGGACCACAACTTACTGTTTTTTAAGTCCCACAACTAAGTGGACCACAACTTACAATCATCAGATGTAAATTGCTTCATTAGTCTGTATAGAAATCACTATATCACAGTTCAGTGCTGCCACCTAGTGGCCTGAACTGGGATATACTAACAATGAGCCTGGAAGCCTAGTACAGGCTGCGGCTTATTTATAGAACAGGATGCTTTTACCCATCTTCACTGGGGGAAATCGCGCCTGGAGAGGAATCCCGCGCTTCCGTTTTTTAACACTCTCAGATGCCGTGAGTGAGGGGAACTCATTGTTGTGATGGGGGGGGGGCATGTGGCGTATTCTGGGGCCATGAGGGTGAAGAACTTTGTAAGGAGCTTTATGGGGTGTAAATCTGTGAGGAAGGGCTGGAATCAACAAAATGTACTGTATTTTTCGCTTTATAAGACGCACTTTTTCCCCCCCAAATGTAGGGTGAAAATTGCTGTGCGTCTTAAAATGCAAATACTAGTGGACTCTTCCATTATGGAAGCGCTCACTAGTATGTATTAGGTGCTGGAAGCGGGGAAACATACTCACCCTCCTGCGCTGCAGCTCCGCTCCGGGTCCAGCGCTCTCTCGTCTTCTCCTGCCGGCGCTGCACTGGTCTTTGTTAGATGTCCCATAAGGACCCTTTACACAGGCTGAGAATCCGCCAGATAATCACTTATGAGAGTTCATAGGAACGCTCGTTAGCAATTATCTGGCATTGTAAAGGTGCCGCCGATTACCCGATAAATGAGCAAAATGCTTGTTCATTGGGTAATAGATCATTTGTGTGGACACAAAAATCGTTGTTTGCCTTCAGCAGATCATGCTGTGTAAACATGCTCTGCTGCCGGCAAACAACCAGTCAGTATCGGGAAGAGCGATGGCATTAGCAATCACTCCTCCCCATACTGTGGAGGAGATAGCTGCATGTAAATGCTGCGGTCTCCTCCACTGTTGAGCAGGCAATTGCTGGGAAGCAAGGGAGTAAAATGGCCCTGGAAAACAACAAAAAAGTGGCCAGGTGGATTGAAATCGAAAGAAGGTGGTGCTCAGAATACCATCTCACATAATCAAATACCCCAGTGCGGCACAAAATACCTCTCCAGAAGTCCCTATGTGGTGGCCGTCAAGAGCTACCATGCTCTGTCCTCGTCCAATTGTCTCTAATTTGGAGTAGAGTGCTTGGGAGGTGAAATGTGTACCACAACACCAGGCCAGCCATACCTTCAGCATACTGCTTGGACTTCCTCTAATAATGACCTCTATTGTTCTGTACATAGTATGTAACCAGCCAGCAGCACTGAGGAGGGCTCAGGTGGCATTATGGGCATCGTCCCACTCGGAAAATTCCCTGTAAGGTCTATGGCAAATCCGCCCCTGCCGGGAAGGAGCAAGTACTGTATAGGGAACTTTAGTGATTACAATCAGGCAATGTGCAAGTGCTTGTGTTTATGTTCCAACCATGCTACCACCACTGCTAATTGATTGGCTATAGTGGTTACGTGCGTTTTGTTGGAATGTCATCACTGTGGAACAGCTAACAAAGAGCGGCATGAGCACTGGAGAGGCAGCAATGGAGCCGGGGTGCATTTCTCATGTGATTAATACTTATTTAATTATCACATTCCATTCTATCTGTTTTAAATGTTTGGGACAGCCTATTTAATAACCCAAAGCTTATAGCCCAAACACTTTATTTATGAAGTCCATGCACATCTTTTTCTGACAAACCAGAAATGTGACCATGCATTAGCAGTGTGCTCTCCATTCACCGTTATGGGACTTCAGAAAAGTACTAAGTACTCACTCGGCTATAGTATTTTTTTAACTCCTATGGTGGTGAATGGAAAGTGTACTTTCCCTAACTTTGTCTTCCCCGTTCTCTAGATAGGAGTACATCCCACACTTATCTGACAATGATGGCATATCATGGCCATACATCATGTGAATGAGCCCTAATGATTATTGTGTACTTGGTGTAAAGTCCATTGTTAGTTTTAAACAATGAGTGACCCACTTTTATTATTATTGTCAGGACTTATCCTGGAAAGTTCTGCCCTTTGTAATAATTGAGGTGCAATGCATTATGCAGCCCACTGCATAACCTGCACACCATACATTTTAAAGAAATGTCACTAATGTACTTATTTTAAAAACAATGTTTAAAATGTTTCAATATATTGGAGTTTCTGTAAAAATTGTGTAATGCTGCGTATAAAGATAGCCATCCCTCAAGGACTCTATTAAGAGTACCGTAATTCAATAGTTTTCATACATAAATCACATAAACAGAAATCATATAAATATAAAGTGGAATACATCACAACAACAAAACATGCAATACTCAATGTCTAATATAGGCAATTCATATTGATGCAGTCCAAATTGCATGGATAAAGAATGTGCTTCGTGGCCCTAGCAACAAATGACTATATTCCATTTATAACCAGTTATCGGATCAGCACTGAAAGTGAAAACCAGTAGTATACTGAAAACAAGTCTAAAGTATATGTCTGATGGTACTTAAGAGTTTCGATTATATATGTAACTCTCCAAACTGGACAGATTGTTTCACCCAATAGTTACTCACCATTCATTGGTTCCAGAGTTTTATGTGTGTCGTTGTTCAGAGCACGTCTAGCACATGCGCTATTTGCTCTCTTGCTTGTCATAATCCTGGGTTCTTAAGACCTGTGTTATTATGGATCAGTTCCAGAACTGTTAGCTCATGGATTGTGTTTGGTCCCACAGACTTGGGTGCACACCTTCTCTCTTGTAGTGCTTGCTAGGTTATACAATTCTACAAGATGTTCTGTTAGAACTTGCCCTTGGTCTACTTATTGTAGACATATTTCTGTACTCTGCAGTATAGAGAGGTAATGTCACGCGAGGTCGGCGTCGCGCTCCCTCTGCACGACGTCGCCGGACCTCTCCGCCCCCTAGAGACGAGCAATAGGGAATTGAAGTGCTGGTCTTGTCAGCCAGCACTTCATGAGTTAATTCTCTGTTTGGGTTTAGCCATGTGGTGCTGATCACACCACATGGCTACTTTACATATTGTTTGGACAGCTTGCTCCGCCTCAGGTCATGTGATGCTGGCCACATCACATGATCCTGGGCGGGCTATTTAAAGATGGCAACTGCCTCACTCAGATGCCTGTGATTAGTCTTCTGAGATCAGTGCTGTGTGTTGGACCTTGCTTTTGGATTATTGGTATATTGGATTTTGGCTTTGGACTTAGACTACGCTTTTGTGATTCCCCTCGGTATTTGACGTGACCTCCTGTTCTTGACTTGGCTTGCTGACGATTCTGCTATTGTGTTTGTTTCTGTCTGTGTTCGTCTTTCCCTGTGTTCCCTTCCCTACCCTGTGCACGTACTCAGCATAGGGACCGTCTCCAAGTTACGGTTTTGTCGCCTAGGGCATCTACTGTAAGTAGGCAGGGAAAGAGGTGGGGTTCAGACAGGGCACACTATCCCTTGTTTCCCTGTCGTGACAGAATCACAGGCCATACCTAATGGAGCCATTGCGAGTACTCATGGACCAGATGAGTAACATGGCTCAGATGATCCAGGATTTGGCCGGGAGACTCCAACATCAGGAGCAGCTGCGGACTGCACCCGCAGTCGTTCCCTCCATGCCAAACCCCAATATTGAACCCCATGTAAAATTGCCCGATCGGTTTTCTGGGGACCGAAGGACTTTCCGTTCCTTTAAGGAAAGTTGTAAATTATATTTCCGTTTACTCTCACACTCCTCGGGTTCTGAGCAGCAGCGGGTAGGAATAATTATTTCCTTGCTGCAAGGTGATCCGCAGGAGTGGGCTTTCTCATTGCCACCTGACTCCCCTTGTCTATTGTCTGTGGAGGCTTTTTTCCGGGCCCTAGGTCTTTTATATGAAGAACCTGACTTGGCCGCTGTAGCTGAAACTCAGCTCAGAGACATTCGGCAGGGTAACCGTCCAGTTGAGGATTACTGTGCTGAGTTCAGAAAATGGTGTGTGTCCACTAAATGGAATGACCCTGCTTTGAGAAGCCAGTTTAGGGTGGGACTGTCTGACCATCTGAAGGATTTACTAGTTAGTTATCCTACTCCTGACACCTTAGAGGCGACTATGACCTTAGTTATCAAACTTGACCGACGGTTTAGGGAGAGACAAAAGGAACGTTCTGTTGCCCCTCAAGTTGCCGTGTTGTCCGAAGTTCCTCTTCAGAGCCCGTCTCCTATCAAGGTCCAGGAGGAGCCTATGCAGTTGGGAGTTACTATGAGGGATCAGAGACGCCTGAGAGGGGCCTGTTTTTACTGCGGTGAGATGAACCACTGGCTCCAGCAGTGTCCGAGACTTCTGCTCTCAAAAAGGTCTGTTCCTGGAAGTAAGGTACCCCCTGCGGTGGTAAGAAAGAAAATCTTGTTACCTATTTCCATTTCTTATAACCAACTCAAGAGATCCGGTGAAGCATTTGTGGATTCAGGTTCTGCTGCTAATTTTATTGATTATGATTTTGTGCAATCTGTGGGTGTGCCTATAATTCCTTTAAGGGAGGTAATTCAAATTATCGCACTGGATTCCACTCCATTGAATAATGGGAGAGTGGAGTTTTGTACTCCTGAGGTTGTATTAACTGTAGGAATTACCCATACTGAGACTTGCTCCTTCCTTGTATTAAAGGATTTACCTGCCAACCTTGTTTTAGGTCTGCCTTGGTTACAGGACCACAACCCTGTGATCAACTGGTCGGTAGGTGAATTGGAAAAATGGGGAATGAATTGTGACAAATGTTGTAGATCAGTATTGCAGTTGGGAGGTACCACTGAGTCTCTTTCCTTGCCCAAGTATATTGGCGATTTTTCGGACGTGTTTTCCATGTCCGAGACTGAGTTCCTCCCTCCTCACCGGCAATATGATTGTGCCATCGACCTTATTGAGGGATCCAAATATCCCAAAGGTCGCATTTATAATCTCTCTACTCCTGAACGTCAGTCCATGAGGGATTATCTCAAAGAGAGTCTGGCCAAGGGTCACATCCGGCCTTCAGTTTCTCCCATGGGGGCAGGTTTTTTCTTTGTTGGTAAAAAGGATGGAGGATTGAGGCCCTGTATCGATTACAGGGAGCTCAATAAAATCACTGTTAAAAACAGATACCCGTTGCCCCTTATTCCTGACTTGCTGAATCAGGTCCAGGGGGCCTGTTGGTTCACCAAGCTGGATTTGAAGGGGGCATACAACCTAATCAGGATTCGTGAGGGGGACGAATGGAAAACTGCGTTTAATACCCCGGAGGGTCATTATGAGTACTTGGTAATGCCTTTTGGGTTAAGTAACGCTCCGGCAAGTTTCCAAAACTTTGTCAATGACATTTTTAGACCATTTATTGGGAAATTTGTAATTGTCTATATTGATGACATCCTGATTTTTTCTGCAGACTGGGAGAGTCACGTATCTCACACCAGGCAAGTGCTGGAGGTGTTGCGTGAAAACAAGTTGTTTGTTAAAGGGGAAAAGTGTACCTTTGGTGTTCAGGAAGTGGCCTTTTTGGGATACATTCTCACCCCTTTTTCTTTCAAAATGGACCCAGTTAAAGTACAGGCCATTGTGGATTGGGTGCGACCTTCCTCTTTGAAGGCGCTCCAGCGATTTCTGGGGTTTGCTAATTTTTATCGTAAATTTGTCAAAAATTTTTCAGTGGTAGCCAAACCCATTACGGATTTGACTCGCAAGGGGGCTGATCTGGTCAATTGGCCCCCTGCAGCAATTGAGGCCTTTGAAAGGTTAAAGCAGTGTTTTATTAATGCTCCTGTGTTGGTCCAGCCTGATCAAAGTAAGCCTTTTGTAGTTGAGGTGGATGCGTCTGAGGATGGTGTGGGGGCTGTACTGTCCCAGGGGTCTTCCACCTTAACTAATCTTATGCCATGCGCCTTCTTCTCCCCGCAAGTTCTCTCCTGCCGAGAGGAATTATGATATTGGGAATAGGGAGTTACTTGCAATCAAGTGGGCATTTGAGGAATGGCGTCATTTTTTAGAAGGGGCATTTCACCGCATTACGGTCCTCACGGATCATAAGAATTTAATGTTTCTAGAATCGGCTAAGCGATTGAATCCTAGACAGGCGAGGTGGGCTTTGTTCTTTACTCGTTTTGATTTTTGTGTTACCTTCAGACCCGGGAGCAAGAACGTTAAGGCCGATGCCTTATCCCGAAGTTTCCAGGCGTATCAGCCTCCTGACGTCCCTCCTGAGCCCATCCTGCCAGCTGATATCATGGGTATTGGTGGCCGTCAATCTCCAGAGATGTTCAGGCTTTTGTAACTGCGTGTAACACTTGTGCCAGGTCCAAGAATTCCAAGACACGACCTATGGGTGAGTTACATCCTTTACCCATACCTAGTAGACCTTGGTCACATCTGTCCATGGACTTTATCACGGACTTGCCGTGCTCTGAGGGTAAAACCGTGATATTTGTGGTGGTTGACAGATTCAGCAAAATGTGTCATTTTATTCCTTTGTGTAAATTACCCTCTGCGAAGGTCTTGGCGTCCGTGTTTATTGATAATATTGTCAAACTACATGGTGTTCCTGAGAATATCGTTTCTGATAGGGGAGTACAGTTTGTGTCTAGGTTCTGGAGGGCGTTCTGTAATAAGATTGGTATCTCTTTGTCCTTTTCATCAGCCTTTCATCCGGAGACCAATGGTCAGACTGAACGTCTTAACCAATCCGTTGAGCAATATCTTAGATGTTATGTTTCTGATAACCAACATGTGTGGGCCAGATTCCTGTCTCTGGCTGAATTTGCAATTAATAATCGTGTTAATTCATCCTCTGGGATGTCGCCGTTTTTCTGCAATATGGGTTTTCATCCACGCTTTAGCTCCTTTTCCCCATCTGCGTCGGTTGTCCCAGAGGTCAATGATTTTTCTCAAGAACTGTGCACAGTTTGGGCACAGGTTCAGTCGAACCTGGAAAAGGCCCAAGGAGTTCAAAAAGCTAAGGCTGATAGAAAACGTTCTAAGGGTGTGAATTTTAAGGTTGGGGATAAGGTATGGTTATCGACTAAAAATCTCAACATGAGGGTACCATCCTATAAGTTTGCACCTCGCTTCATTGGTCCTTACAGGATCACCAAGGTGATCAATCCGGTTTCTTTTAGGTTATGTTTACCCGACTCCCTTCGTGTTCATAATGTTTTTCATGTGTCTTTGCTCAAACGTTATGTTGCTCCCGTTGGTCCTGAGGAACAGTCTCCGCCTCCGGTTGAGGTAGCAGGACAAATGGAGCATGAGATTGCCAGAATTGTGGATGTGAGAAGGGTTCAGTCCTGAGGACAGGTCTTGGGTACCGTTGACCAGGATGCATGCAGACTCGCTCATCCGAAAGTTCCATCTGCAGCATCCCGATAAGCCTGCTCCCGCTGGTAAGGGTCCGGTGGCCCCTCGTGAAGGGGGGGGTACTGTCACGCGAGGTCGGCGTCGCGCTCCCTCTGCACGACGTCGCCGGACCTCTCCGCCCCCCTAGAGACGAGCAATAGGGAATTGAAGTGCTGGTCTTGTCAGCCAGCACTTCATGAGTTAATTCTCTGTTTGGGTTTAGCCATGTGGTGCTGATCACACCACATGGCTACTTTACATATTGTTTGGACAGCTTGCTCCGCCTCAGGTCATGTGATGCTGGCCACATCACATGATCCTGGGCGGGCTATTTAAAGATGGCAACTGCCTCATTCAGATGCCTGTGATTAGTCTTCTGAGATCAGTGCTGTGTGTTGGACCTTGCTTTTGGATTATTGGTATATTGGATTTTGGCTTTGGACTTAGACTACGCTTTTGTGATTCCCCTCGGTATTTGACGTGACCTCCTGTTCTTGACTTGGCTTGCTGACGATTCTGCTATTGTGTTTGTTTCTGTCTGTGTTCGTCTTTCCCTGTGTTCCCTTCCCTACCCTGTGCACGTACTCAGCATAGGGACCGTCTCCAAGTTACGGTTTTGTCGCCTAGGGCATCTACTGTAAGTAGGCAGGGAAAGAGGTGGGGTTCAGACAGGGCACACTATCCCTTGTTTCCCTGTCGTGACAGGTAATGTGTAGTTAGAAAAAAATACATTGAAATAAAAGTCCTGTATGTCATTATTGCAACTGGTACCAATAGTATTTGGAGGAGTGGGAGCTTTTTGGGTAACATAGCCCTCTTTCAAAGTTATATGGGCATTACTGTGCATCGTTTGTTACAAGTTTATTTCAGGAAAAGTCTTAAAAATGTGTTATCAGCTGGAATCTAAAAATAATATATATTTCTCACTTTGGTTAATAGTTTATATAAAAAAAGATAGATGTTAATCATGCTTGTTATCATTTTCCATACTCTCAGCATAATTAGAAAACAAGTCGTAGTCAGATATTTATCAGATTCAAAACTACAAAGATTAAAAGTGATGCATAGAAAATATTCATGCAGAGTATGCCAGTAGTAATTAGTTTTTCATCAAGTTAAACTATTCTCCTATTTTAATTTAATAGAGTTCTATAGTAAAAAAAAAAATGGTATATGTTAATTTATATATACATTTTTTTTACCAAACTCTGCAGGATGGAAAAGCCTTGTATTATTTTTTTCCCCACTGTATACATTAAACGGATGAAAAACATGATGTGAACCCAGCCTTAGAAACTGACAATCCCAATGGTCTTAACCTGCCCTCCGTTAAAAAAAACACTCAGCTGTCTGCAGTCTCACTGTGTCCGTGCCACTGCTGTGTTCTCAGCTGCTTGCAGTCCCATGCATGACCAGGAAGTGGCCTCGTCCCATGACCCCTGTAGTCAATCACAAGCTTGTCACATGTGCTTGAATGGCACATAACAGCAGGCCTAGTGATTGACTCCTAGGTTGGACAATTCCTTCTTCATAGAATACATGGTAGATCAAAAGCTACTCTAACAAATTTGTCTTGTTATTCACTACAGACACCACTACTGAATGCCATTTCGCTAAATTCCACAGTTTGAGTCACTTTGTAACCAGTACTGATACTTACTTTAGAATATATTTATTATTTTTGATAACCTGATGTTTTGGACAGAAAGGCAATTTAGCATTCTGATGGACCTCTGTCACCAGAGAGCAGATTTACCTAAAGTAGTCACAGATTGAGATAATTGTAATCAACCACAGAATTTAGTCAAATATGATGAAATCACATGCTTCGACAAAACCATCATAAGCTGTTAGGTCAGACAGTGTAAGGGCACTACCGCACTTTGTCCCTGATTTATCATACCTTCACTACAGAATTCTGCTGTCAAAAAATCACAAAAATAGGGCTTTTGTGTTTTTTTGCAATTGCTTGCGCAAAATGTAAAGGATTATACAACGTTTTGCAACTTTTTTGCATTCGCACCAATTTTTGCAACTTTTTGAATTTTGACACCACTCATTCCAGTTTTGTAAAGTGGGTGTGCTTAGCTATGGTAATGAGTTTCACTCCAGATTTATCACTTAGACTTTCTAAAAAAAAAAGTTGCAATTTCACTCCAGGAGGAGCGTGTAGTAGGAAAACTGGAGTAGCTTCTCTAGACAAGTGTTAGGTCTAAGGATAAGACAAATTTATCAAACAACAGGAGACATTTGATATATGTGGCATAAAGTACTCCAACACAGACTCAAGCAAAACTGACTTCAAATTTTCTCATGATAAATTCCCTCTTTTGTCTTTTTATTGACCTTTTTTCAGACCTAATAATAATAATAATAATAATAACAAGTTTAACAACCTTTTTTTCTTGTAGAAATTAGAGATGAGCGAGTAGTGTTCGATCGAGCCGGTATTCGATCGAATACTACGCTATTCGGCATACTCGATTTCAATCGAGTATAACGGCGATGGCGCACTTAGAATTAGTTTCCCCTCCCACCTTCCCTGGCGCTCTTTTTCCACCAATCAACATGCAGGGGGGGTATGACAGGCCCGCGGAGCACGCTGGCAGCGCGAAAACGGCGTCTACATGGATTGGCTGGAAAAACCATGTGACCTCGAATATTAAAAACTCAGCTCTTCCTGCTCGTTCGCATATGCTGCGTGAACTTAGTCAGGGACAGAGGCTGGAGAAGGGACAGATAGGTTTTAGCTGTTGGACAGGCAGGAGCGTGATTAAAAGCCCTTATCAGGGCTACTATAGTGCAGTACAGTGATAGCTTTACTACAATATACACTCTGCAGAGAACGGCTGCTGTATTCAGGGATAGCTGCTGGAGTAGGGACAGAGAGAGGCATTAGTGGTGTATTAGGTGCTCTGCTACATACAAAACTATATTTGGCACTACTGTTCTGCGTTCTTTTTGGCTGCAAAACCCTGTTATATACCTAGTGTGTATATGCACCATCTGATCTGGCAGTATACGGCTGTGAATTTTTTTTTTTTTTTAAATACAGTTTATTTGGCTCTAGTGTTCTGGGTTCTGTGTGCCTGCAATACCCTTTTTGTATACCAGGTGTAAATACCCACCGTCTGACCTGTTAGTACACGGCTGTGTACCTAGAAATAAAAAAAAAAAGGCCTTTTCTTTGGCACCTGTACTGTGCGTTCTCTTGCAAAATAATTTTATATACGTGGTGTTAATACCCACCGTCTGAACTGTTAGTACACGGCTGTGTACCTAGAAATATAAAAAAAATAGGCCTTTTAATTGGCACCTGTACTGTGCGTTCTCTTGCAAAATAATTTTATATACGTGGTGTTAATACCCACCGTCTGATCTGTTAGTACACGGCTGTGTACCTAGAAATATAAAAAAAAAAGGCCTTTTCATTGGCACCTGTACTGTGCGTTCTCTTGCAAAATAATTTTTTATACGTGGTGTTCATACACACCGTCTGATCTGTTAGTACACGACTGTGTACCTAGAAATATAAAAAAAAAAAAAAGCCTTTTCATTGGCACCTGTACTTTGCGTTCTCTTGCAAAATAATTGTATATACGTAGTGTTCATACACACCGTCTGATCTGTTAGTACACAGCTGTGTACCTAGAAATATAAAAAAAAAAAAAGCCTTTTCATTGGCACCTGTACTTTGCGTTCTCTTGCAAAATAATTGTATATACGTGGTGTTAATACCCACCGTCTGAACTGTTAGTACACGGCTGTGTAACTAGAAATATACAAAAAATAGGCCTTTTCATTGGCACCTGTACTGTGCGTTCTCTTGCAAAATAATTTTATATACGTAGTGTTCATACACACCGTCTGATCTGTTAGTACACGGCTGTGTACCTAGAAATATAAAAAAAAAAAAGCCTTTTCATTGGCACCTGTACTTTGCGTTCTCTTGCGAAATAATTGTATATACGTGGTGTTAATACACACCATCTGATCTGTTAGTACACGGCTGTGTACCTAGAAATATATAAAAAAAAAAAGCCTTTTCATTGGCACCTGTACTGTGCGTTCTCTTGCAAAATAATTTTATATACGTAGTGTTCATACACACCGTCTGATCTGTTAGTACACGACTGTGTACCTAGAAATATAAAAAAAAAAAAGCCTTTTCATTGGCACCTGTACTTTGCGTTCTCTTGCAAAATAATTGTATATACGTAGTGTTAATACCCACCGTCTGAACTGTTAGTACACGGCTGTGTACCTAGAAATATAAAAAAAAAAAAAAGCCTTTTCATTGGCACCTGTACTGTGCGTTCTCTTGCAAAATAATTTTATATACGTGGTGTTAATACACACCGTCTGAACTGTTAGTACACGGCTGTGTACCTAGTAATATAAAAAAATAGGCCTTTTCATTGGCACCTGTACTGTGCGTTCTCTTGCAAAATAATTGTATATACGTAGTGTTCATACACACCGTCTGATCTGTTAGTACACGGCTGTGTACCTAGAAATATAAAAAAAAAAAAGCCTTTTCATTGGCACCTGTACTTTGCGTTCTCTTGCAAAATAATTGTATATACGTGGTGTTAATACACACCGTCTAATCTGTTAGTACACGGCTGTGTACCTAGAAATATATAAAAAAAAAAAAGCCTTTTCATTGGCACCTGTACTTTGCGTTCTCTTGCAAAATAATTGTATATACGTGGTGTTAATACACACCGTCTGATCTGTTAGTACACGGCTGTGTACCTAGAAATATAAAAGAATAGGCCTTTTCATTGGCACCTGTACTTTGCGTTCTCTTGCAAAATAATTTTATATACGTAGTGTTCATACACACCGTCTGATCTGTTAGTACACGGCTGTGTACCTAGAAATATAAAAAAAAAAAAGCCTTTTCATTGGCACCTGTACTTTGCGTTCTCTTGCAAAATAATTGTATATACGTAGTGTTCATACACACCGTCTGATCTGTTAGTACACGGCTGTGTACCTAGAAATATAAAAAAATAGGCCTTTTCATTGGCACCTGTACTGTGTGTTCTCTTGCAAAATAATTTTATATACGTAGTGTTCATACACACCGTCTGATCTGTTAGTACACGGCTGTGTACCTAGAAATATAAAAAAAATAGGCCTTTTCGATGGCACCTGTACTGTGCGTTCTCTTGCAAAATAATTTTATATACGTAGTGTTCATACACACCGTCTGATCTGTTAGTACACGGCTGTGTACCTAGAAATATAAAAAAAAAAAAGCCTTTTAATTGGCACCTGTACTTTGCGTTCTCTTGCAAAATAATTGTATATACGTAGTGTTCATACACACCGTCTGATCTGTTAGTACACGGCTGTGTACCTAGAAATATAAAAAAAAAAAAGCCTTTTCATTGGCACCTGTACTTTGCGTTCTCTTGCAAAATAATTGTATATACGTGGTGTTAATACCCACCGTCTGAACTGTTAGTACACGGCTGTGTACCTAGAAATATAAAAAAATAGGCCTTTTCGATGGCACCTGTACTGTGCGTTCTCTTGCAAAATAATTTTATATACGTAGTGTTCATACACACCGTCTGATCTGTTAGTACACGGCTGTGTACCTAGAAATATAAAAAAAAAAAAAGCCTTTTAATTGGCACCTGTACTTTGCGTTCTCTTGCAAAATAATTGTATATACGTAGTGTTCATACACACCGTCTGATCTGTTAGTACACGGCTGTGTACCTAGAAATATAAAAAAAAAAAAGCCTTTTCATTGGCACCTGTACTTTGCGTTCTCTTGCAAAATAATTGTATATACGTGGTGTTAATACCCACCGTCTGAACTGTTAGTACACGGCTGTGTACCTAGAAATATAAAAAAATAGGCCTTTTCATTGGCACCTGTACTGTGCGTTCTCTTGCAAAATAATTTTATATATGTAGTGTTCATACACACCGTCTGATCTGTTAGTACACGGCTGTGTACCTAGAAATATAAAAAAAAAAAGCCTTTTCATTGGCACCTGTACTTTGCGTTCTCTTGCAAAATAATTGTATATACGTGGTGTTAATACACACCGTCTGATCTGTTAGTACACGGCTGTGTACCTAGAAATATAAAAAAATAGGCCTTTTCATTGGCACCTGTACTGTGCGTTCTCTTGCAAAATAATTGTATATACGTGGTGTTAATACACACCGTCTGAACTGTTAGTACACGGCTGTGAAGGCAAAATATTGTAACAAAAAAAATAATAAAATGCGGAGGGGGGCTAGCGGAATCGGACGTGGACGAGGACGGGGGCGCGGAAATTCTGTTGGTGGCCTTGTTGAAGCCAGTGGGGATACAATGCGTGCTGGTGAGGGTCAGCCAGGATCCCACTCATCCAGAATCCCTGCCTTTATGGGACAGTTAAGCAGGGGGCGGGTTACACCGCTGTTGAGGCCTGAGCAGGTTGAACAGGTGGTGCAATGGATAGCCGATAGCGCTTCCACACAGTTGTCCACCAGCCAGTCATCCACACAGTCTTACTCTGACCCTCCTTCCTCCACACCTGGCCAACAGAGTCATCCCACCATTGACCCCTCCCAGGAGCTCTTTTCGGGTCCTTTTTCAGATGTGCCGGAAGAATCCCAGGAGCTAGCAGAGGAATTTGTTTGTAGTGATGCCCAAACACTTGAGTATTCGCCATCTCCTGCTGATGTGGACCCTGAACCAGCATCTGTTATCATGAGCGATGATGATGATGAGACGCAGTTGCCATCAAGGGAGGCTGTTGGAATGTCCAGTGGGCAGGAGGAGGAGCAGAGTGAGGAAGTGGAAGAGGAGGTGGTGGATGACGAAATGACCGACCCCACTTGGCCAGGGGTGATGTCCAGCGGGGAAAGCAGTGGAGAGGTGGTGGTCTGCGCAGCACCGAAAAAGGCAGCAAGAGGCAGAGGGATGTCCAGAGGCAGAGGGATGTCCACAGGCAGAGGGATGTCCACAGGCAGAGGGATGTCCACAGGCAGAGGACAGTCCAGACAGAGAAGTGAGGCCACAGCCAGCAGGGCCGAAACTGTTCCCGGCAGCGGGCAGTCGCGCGAAGCTCCCCCATCGAGGCCTCGTACTTCTGTGGTGTGGAGATTTTTTAATGTTTGTGCGGATGACAAACTGAGCGCGGTTTGCACACTCTGCCACTCAAAACTGAGTAGGGGCTCTGAGAAGAGCAATCTGACCACCTCAGGCATGCGGCGTCACTTGGAAGTCAAGGACTGGGCTGAGTGGGAGAGAGCAAACGCAATACAACCTGCGCAAGGTCTTCCTGCCACTGCCTCTTCCCCTTTGTTGTGTGCTGCCACTGCGGTCCAGACCTCCAGCCAGGACACCTCCACATCTGGCCTCTGCCTCGGCTACTTTGGGGCCTTCTCCTTCAGCCTCCCCCTTCCCCCGCCTCTTCGCCTGCACTTTCACACTCCTCGTCCCAACAACTGTCCATCTCGCAGGCGTTCGACCGCAGGCGAAGTAACGCCTCGAGTCACCCCCAAGCCCAAGCCTTAAACTGCCACATCTCCAAACTGCTGGCCCTGGAGATGTTGCCGTTTAGGCTTGTGGAGACGCAGGCCTTCCGCGACCTGATGGCGGCTGCCGCACCTCGCTATTTCCGTCCCCAGCCGCCACTTACTTTTCCCGGAGTGCCTTCCCCGCCCTGCACCAGCACGTGTCGCGTAACATCAGGCGGGCCCTGAGGTACGCAGTCAGCGCAAAGGTCCACTTGACACCGACTCGTGGACAAGCGCTTGCGGCCAGGGACGATACATTTCCTTTGACGGCACACTGGGGTGAATGTTGTGGAAGCGGGGACGGGGTCCGCAAACAGAGACGGCCTAACCTACCACCCCGCCCAAGATTGCCAGCATGGGTTCTGATACACCCCCCTCCTCTTCCTCCTCCTCCTCCTCTGCCTTAACATCGCCCTCAGCCGCTAGCTGGAAGCGTTGCAGCACTGGCGCGGGGAGACGTCAGCAGGCGGTGCTTAAGCTCATCAGCTTGGGCGACAGGAAGCACAGCGCCCCAGAGGTGAGGGACGCCATATTGCAGCAGACGGAGATGTGGCTGTCGCCGCTGCAGCTAGGACCAGGCATGGTCGTGTGCGATAACGGCCGTAACCTGGTGGCGGCTCTGGAGCTTGCCGAACTCAATCACGTACCATGCCTGGCCCACGTTTTTAATCTGGTAGTCCAAAAATTTCTAAAGACTTACCCCAACCTGGCAGAGCTACTGGTGAAAGTGCGGCGCTTGTGCGCTCACTTTCGGAAGTCAACTGTAGCTGCTGCTAGCTTAAAAAAACTCCAGCAACGCCTCCATTTGCCTGAACATCGGCTGTTGTGCGACCTGCCGACTCGCTGGAATTCCACCTATTCCATGTTGGCCAGGGTGTGTGAGCAGCAGAGAGCATTGATGGAGTACCAGATTATGAATCCACGCGTGCCTCCAACTCAGCTCCCTCAGTTTGCCAACCACGAGTGGCCATGGATGGCAGACATATGCGAATGTACTGCGTATCTTTGAGGAGTCCACCAAGAAGGTCAGCAGCGAGGACGCTATAGTGAGCGTAACCATCCCGCTCCTATGCGTCCTTAAAGAATCGCTCATCGCAATAAGGGAGAACGCATTGCACGCAGAGGAGACGGGGGTAGGAGGAGACGCAACGGAGCTACACAGTCAGACCACACTTTTGTCTGCTTTCACGGTGGCAGTTGCAGGAGGAGGAGGATGAGGAGGAGGACGACGTGGAGGTGGCTGTGGAAGAGGAGGAGGATGCTGGCGGCGAGGGTAGCAGTCAGGCTGTGTGCGTCCCATTGGTTCAGCGCGGATGGGGCGGAGAGGAGGCGGAAGAGGAAGAGGAGGAATGGCAAGTGATCCTTCTGGTGGGGGCAGTGACGTCATGCCTATTCAGAGTCTGGCACACATGGCTGACTTCATGCTGGGCTGCTTTTCCCGGGACACACGTGTTGTCCGGATAGTGGAGAACAAACTGTACTGGGTCTTCGCAATCCTGGACCCCCGGTATAAAGATAACGTCTCCTCTTTTATTCCGGTAGAGGAGAGGACGAATCGATTGCTGGAATACCAGAGGGAACTCGTGCAGAACATGATGGAGATTTTCCCACCCACCATCGCTGGCGGCAGAGAGGAGAGGGTCTCCCAGAGTCCCACAACATCGATCAGGCCCACAGCCACCAGGGGAACACTCTCCAAGGTGTGGGACACGTTCATGGCACCCCCTCGTGCAACTTCCATCACTGCGGGGCCCGCTATCAGCAGGAGGGACAAGTATCGGCGGATGTTGCGGGAGTACCTGGCAGACCGTACCCCTGTCCTCCCCGATCCCTCGGCGTCCTACACTTACTGGGTCTCCAAGTTGGACACGTGGCTGGAACTGTCCCTGTACGCCTTGGAGGTGCTTGCCTGCCCTGCCGCCAGCGTGCTATCAGAAAGGGTGTTCAGCGCAGCCGGGGGCATTATAACCGATAAGCGCAGCCGCCTGTCAACCGACAGTGCCGACAGGCTGACGCTAATTCAAAATGAACAGCAAGTGGATTGAACCCGGACTTTGCTTCTCCAACAGTGGAAAGCAGCCAAAAGTGAAGTGCCATCTGTATGAAGTGCCATTTCCTCCTCCACCTCCTCCTCCTTTACCGCCTTAGAATTGCTCCGTAAAAAAAAAATATATATATTTATGGCTCACCTCTTGGGCCTACAAACATTTTTTAAGAAGGTCTCACCTCTTGGGCCTCCACATAATTTTTAAGAGGTCTCACCTCTTTGGCCTCACACATAATTTTTAAGAGGTCTCACCTCTTGGGCCTACAAACAATTTTTCTCAATGCCTCACCTCTTGGGCCTACAAACAATTTTTAAGAAGGTCTCACCTCTTGGGCCTCCACATAATTTTTAAGAGGTTTCACCCTCTTGGGCCTCCACATAATTTTTAAGAGGTCTCACCTCTTGGGCCTCCACATAATTTTTAAGAGGTCTCACCTCTTGGGCCTACAAACAATTTTTCTCATTCCTCACCTCTTGGCCTACAAACAATTTTTAAGAGGTCTCACCTCTTGGGCCTCCACATAATTTTTAAGAGGTTTCACCTCTTGGGCCTCCACATAATTTTTAAGAGGTCTCAACCTCTTTGGCCTCACATAATTTTTAAGAGGTCTCACCTCTTGGGCCTCCACATAATTTTTAAGAGGTCTCACCTCTTGGCGCCTACAGACAATTGTTCTCATGCTCACCTCTTGGCCTACAAACAATTTTTAAAGAGGTCTCAACCTCTTGGCCTCCACATAATTTTTTAAGAGGTTTTCACCCTCTTTAGGGCCGCTTGCCCACATAATTTTTAAGAGGTCTCACCTTGGCTTTTTAAAGGCTCCCTTGGCCTACAAATCAATTTTTAAAGAGGTCT
>ONZH01018570.1:0-13284 GCA_900303285.1 Rhinella marina | reverse complement strand
GAATACTCGTCGAGCAGCGAGCACTTACGAGTGCCGTAATACACTCGACGAGCACCTCAAGCTCTGGACAAGTATGCTCGCTCATCCTGCTACTCTGGCAATCCCATATCTGGTTATGGGTCATTAGGTTTTGAACTGAAAAACTCATGGCATCTATTGGTTGTATATCACTTTGGATTACTATATTCAATAGATTATGCGAATATTCAAAAATTCCTTGGTAAAGCCAGTTTTAAATGTTTTCCTGTGGCTTATTTTCTAAACATTACATTATTGGACCAGCTACAAGATTATTTAGTAAGTACCTGTATTTTTCGCTTTATAAGACGCACTTTTTTTTTCCCCAAAAAGTAGGGGGAAAATTGCTGTGCGTCTTATAAAGCAAATACTAGTGAACACTTTCATTATGGAAGCGCTCTCTAGTTTGTATTAGGTGCTGGGAGTGGGGAAACATACTCACCCTCCTGCGCTGCAGCTCCTTGTCTTCTCCTCCCAGTGCTGCACTGTCCTGTCCCCGTACAGTATCAGGACGCAATGTGCGCAATATGACGTGACGCTGCACGCAGTGCAGTGCCGACAGGAGAAGACAGAGGAGCACCGGACCCGGAGCGGAGCCGCGGTGCAGGAGGGGGTAAGAAAGGTTTTTATTTTAATTCTTATGGGGCTGAGTGGACTGATTTGGGGGCCGAGTGGGCTGATATGGGCGCTGACTTGGCTGAATTGGAGGCTGAGTGGGCTGGATTGAGGGCTGATGGGGGCTGAGTGGGCTGATCTGAGGTTTGATGGGTGCTGAGTGAGCTGATCTAAGGTCTGATGGGGGTCTGAAAGGGCTGATCTGAGGTCTGATGGGGGTCTGACATGGAGGGCTGATATAGGGGTCTGGTGTGATGTCCTGAAATTTATGGGGGGGTCTGATATGAGGATCTGATATGAGGTCTGATGAAAAATATTTTTTTTCTTATTTTCCTACTCTAAAATCTGATGGGGGTCTGACATGGAGGGCTGATATAGGGGTCTGAAGGCCTGAGGGGGTCTGACATGGAGGGCTGATATAGGGGTCAGGTGTGATGTCCTGAAATTTATGGGGGGGTCTGATATGAGGATCTAATATGAGGTCTGATGAAAAATATTTTTTTCTTATTTTCCTACTCTAAAATCTGGGGTGTGTCTTATCATCGGGTGTGTCTTATAAAGCGAAAAATACAATTTGTTTTGTATAATGTATTTTTGTTAGAATCTGATTACTTGCCTTCCTACTCTTGGATCCCCTAGAACTCAACGGTAATCTGCAGGAGAACCTTGAAGTAAGTGTTCAATTTCCCTAGAGCACAAATGCAGGAGAAATTGAGTATTACATGGTTTCTATTGCACATGGGCATGCTGCTGTCTGCTCTAACTAATAGATGTTTTTTTTTAAAGGCAAACTGTTCATTATAAAGTCACAATGAGTGTTTTAATCCAGCAGCTCTTTTTAAATTCAATGAATTGCTGTTGGTGTTGAAGGTGTAGAAAATCTTAGGTCTAGATTGGGGGTGGTACCATCAAAGAGGTGGACATTGAAGAGGTCACATTGTGTGTATAAAGATTGGACCATACCAAAGAGAAAAAAAAATACAATTTGATCTGTGGTTTTGAGAAAAGCCAATCAGTACAGAAAAAAAATATAAGAAATTAATCAGTTTAGTAATGTCTCTCTATTGAAAAGTTATAAAGTCCATCACACTTCCCATTAGCTATACCTTTTGCTGCGTAAAATTAAGTGGAATTATTAGCAGATTATTGGATTATTTCTTTGAAAATGTGCAAATTGTCTAAAAGTATTATGAAAGTAGACAAGTCAACTTCAAATCACGTTAAAAAGAAATTAATGAAACCTTTTCCACTTACTACTAAGTATTGTATTCTTCTAAATGAGACTACCTTGAAAATGACCTTTTAACCTGTGTAGATTATGCAAAGTTCCAACAATTAAATGAGATTTAAAAGATACAGCATGATAGACATGGAATTTATCAATATAGGCACTGTAAAAGCAATTTCTCCCCTAAAATAGAAGCAATAGTTTGCCGTATATTAAATGGAGATTTATAAAAAAATGTCAACAGTTTTCACTTTGTGACAATTTTCATTAGTTAACCCTTTCAAGATCGGACCTATAAAAGGCCTGAATGTCCAGGCAAATTTTTGTGATTTGGGCACATGGTGGTTTAGTGACCCTAATTTTTATTTTATTTTTTTTGTTTGAATACGAAAATAATTTTTCCAATTTTGTTTACTTGACACTTAGGACTTTTTATTAGAATGTTTTTTTAAAAGATTTTTTATATTTTTTTAGGTATAATTTGGAGGAAAACCGCTAATTCTTATTTTAAAAAAATATTATTTTTAATTATAGATATTTATTTTTTAAATATTAAAACTGACACACAAATTAATTATTACAATGGGTTCCCTAGTTGATGACGATCGTTTTGATATATAACATGTATAGATTTTATTGAACGGGGCGACTATGGTGACTGTTTCCTTTGGCGACTGCGTGTTTAATTTTTTTTTTTTTTACACTTTTTATTTGTATTTTTATTATTATTTTTTTTTACTTATATATTAATTTGTTTTTGACAAATAATATGTCCCCCAGGAGGTCATTAAAAGACCTCTGGGCGACATTGACTTTTTTTTTTATACTTTTTTTTCCCACTGTTTCCACTGTAACTGGGGCATCCACAGGAGCCCTGCAGCACTGCTGTGGCCCCGAGACACCCGTCGGTCACGTGACCGCCGGGACTAGCACAGGAAGTGGCGCTGCCGCTTCCTTCCTGCCTCCTCCAGCATGCCTTCAGGTAAGGCTGTCCTCCGGCACAGTAGAAGGCAGAAGCGGTAATAAACCGCTCCTGTCTTCTCCTCAGGGACCCCGCTCTGTCTGTGAGCCGGGACCCGACCTGCTCCTGCTAAATTGCAGGAGCAGGAGCTTTAATCCCAGCACTGCCTGCACATTTATATTCGCGCTATCTGCATGGGGCATGTAAAGATAGGACGTATATACACAGATGGTGGTCGTCAAGGGGTTAATGATACAGTGCCTTGAAACTTTTCTCATGTTATACCCAAAAACTCAAATGTCTTTTATTGGGATTTTATGTGATAAACCAACACAAAGTATGTAATAAATAAAAATCTGGAAAGTGTGGTGTGCATTTGTATTTACGTAGCCTCTATGAGTCAATATTTTGTAGGACCACCTTTTACTGACTCATGGGGGCTGAATTCAAATGCACACCACTTTTTCCAGAGTTTTATTTATTAATTGTTTTATAAACCATGTATCATTTTCTTTTCACTTCATATATACCTTGTGTTGGTTTATCACATAAAATCCCAATAAAAGACATTTAAGTTTGTGGGTGTTACATGAAAAAATATGAAAAAGTTCAAGGGGAATGAATACTTTTTCAAGACACTGTTAACATAAAATCATGTCAGAGCTCCTACTCCTTGGATACAGATCTTATTTTCTTAGGAGACCAACACTCCAGAGAAATCAGCAAAATCAAGCTTGAAGAAGGCATTAATATGTTGAGACAGCAGAGTGATCAGCAAAATTACAGCTATATAGATACTGCTGCAAGGTGAGGGACTATAGCTCAGACACCCATCACCTAAACCATCACCAGGCCAGACTAACATCAAGCCTGTATCACAATGGACACCTACAGTATATCCAAAAGTGCCAACTAATGCTATTAAAATTGCCATCCAACCTGCCTCCTCGTCAGGTGCCAGAAACTGCACTTTGTATTTAATATTGCTGGATGTGCCAAAAGTTATATTTAGCACCGAGTAAAGAGATACTGTTATACATTTAATTCTAGCCTCATTCTTGAAACTAAATCTCCACTGCATTGATCCCCAAGGAGCAACGGCCTAAGGGTGTACGTTAAGACACAACATCACATCGGGGCCACTACCACTATTATTCTCTGCATCGGCTCTTTATGGGCTCTCTGGACATTTCCTTGCAGTAGTGCTCTAGGGAAACGGAATACTTCCTGTCAGTTTCTCCTGCTCAGCTATAGGGAACCCAGCGAGTTGCAGTCCAGTGGGATAGCAAGTAATCAACTTTTCATTGAGATAGGTCAAGTTGCTAGAACAATAGATAGTATAGATAGTATAGATAGATAGATAGATAGATAGATAGATAGATAGATAGATAGATAGATAGATAGATAACAGCAGCACTCTTAAAGATCCCATGTGCAAATTCTCATTGAATCCCAGACTAGGATCCTCAAGTAATAAAGTAAAAAATAGTAGGCAGAACTCCAGTATGAAAAAGATAAAGTGGTGAAAAAAGGAGTCCACTTTATCTTTTTCATATTGGAGTGCTGCCTACCATTTTTCCACATAGATAGATAGATACATAGATAAATAGATAAATAGATAGATAGCAGACGCAGTACCTACCTCAAATACCCCTCACTGTTGTCATTCCAGGGCTACAGTAGACAGATAATCAAGATAAGCTAAATTTATTGACTGCAGGAGTCATGTGGTAGATGGGCACATCATTGCTGCAGAAAGGTTAACAAAAATCTAAGGGGAACACTGGGGAAGGAGTATACATGAATTTATCAGGTGGTTGTAGATACATAGGTAGAGATGAGCAAAGTTTTGAAAATTTTTATTCTACAGCTTCATCGAAGTTTGATAAGAAATTCAATTTGTTACTAATTTATTTGTCATAAATAACTATGTTAAAACCCCATTTAGCCTGGGAGCGCACAATGGCGTCATTACATTCAGCGCAGGTCCTTTGGAAGATCTTTTTCAATCAAGAGAGGAGCAGACTGCCTCTGCTCGAGCAAGAGGATGAAGTGAGTTTTTTTTTTTCTAAGACATCTCCAGCTGCCATTGCCTTGCTTCGATCAACACTATACATAGGTCTGCAAAGGAGCTGTAAATGTATTCTCTGCATCCGCTCTTCAGGGGCTCTCTGGACATTTCCCTTGCAGTAGTGCTTTAAGGAAGTTGAATACTTACTGCCAGGTTCTCCTGCTCAGCTATAGGGAACCCAGCAGTGGGAAAGCAATAAATCAGCTTTTCATTGAGATGGGTCATTTTTAGAGATGAGCGAGCATACTCGTCTGAGCTTGGTGCTCATTCGAGTATTAGGGTACTCGTAAGTGCTCGCTGCTCGGACGAGTATCTCGCAATTCTCGAGGAAATGGCAACTTCCGCATCGTGCTTTTTTGGCGCCTATAAACACAGCCAATCACAAGCCCGGAGACTCTATGGTACACCCAGCATCACGTGGGGCCCTTACATGTCGATAGCAGGGGTTGGCTGGCCTGATCAGGTGACCCTGGAATATACTAGTGACGGGCCGCGGTGCTCGGCTCAGATGCCGTCTGGATGTTGTTAGGGATAGAGCTGCTGCCTTTCAGGGAGAGTGTTAGGGCCTGCATTTAGTTCTCTGTTAGGCAGGAATCACCCACAAAGAAGCCAACAGCCCTTCTAAGGGCTAGAAGACATTTTTTTTTGTCTCCTGGCTTGGCTGGCTGGCTGGCATTAGTCGTGCAGCTATCGACATACATAACCCCCCTTTTTTTTATGTTATAACTCAGTGATACAAATCCATTGCATACAGCAGTGTGGAACCATTCTGTGTGTCACAGTTCAGTACACTCAATATTTTCTGTCCAGGTGACACTTTCTGTACGTCACAGAATACAACCAAGTCATTTGCTACCTGTCACGTATACAGCTTGATCCTAAAAATCTCTGTGCGACATTTGTCTGGGTCGCAGTCTAAATAGCAACCATCAGTAGGGTGTCAGTCAGCTCTACCATAGTTTCTGCATGTCACGTTCCAAAAAAAACAAAAATCCAAAACAAAATATACAAAAAAAATTATTTTTTTGTTGTTTTAGCTCAGTGATACAAATCCATTTCAAACAGCTGCGTGTAACCTTTCTGTGTGTCACAGTTCAGCACACTCACTCCAATCCGTATATTCTGTCCAGGTGACACTTTCTGTACGTCACAGAATACAACCAAGTCATTTGCTACCTGTCACGTATATAGATTGATCCTAAAAATCTCTGTACGACATTTGTCTGCGTCGCAGTCTAAATAGCCACCGTCAGTAGGGTGTCAGTCAGCTCTACCATAGTTTCTGCATGTCACGTTCCAAAAAAAACAAAAATCCAAAACAAAATATACAAAAAAAATTAGTTTTTTTGTTGCTTTAACTCAGTGATACAAATCCATTTCACACAGCTGCGTGTAACCTTTCTGTGTGTCACAGTTCAGCACACTCGCTCCAATCCGTATATTCTGTCCAGGTGACACTTTCTGTACGTCACAGAATACAACCAAGTCATTTGCTACCTGTCACGTATATAGATTGATCCTAAAAATCTCTGTGCGACATTTGTCTGGGTCGCAGTCTAAATAGCCACCGTCAGTAGGGTGTCAGTCAGTTCTACGATAGTTTCTGCACGTCACGTTCCAAAAAAAACTAAACTAAAAAAAAAATATTAAAAAAAATTAGTTTTTTTGTTGTTTTAGCTCAGTGATACAAATCCATTTCACACAGCTGCGTGTAACCTTTCTGTGTGTCACAGTTCAGCACACTCGCTCCAATCCGTATATTCTGTCCAGGTGACACTTTCTGTACGTCACAGAATACAACCAAGTCATTTGCTACCTGTCACGTATATAGATTGATCCTAAAAATCTCTGTGCGACATTTGTCTGGGTCGCAGTCTAAATAGCCACCGTCAGTAGGGTGTCAGTCAGCTCTACGATAGTTTCTGCACGTCACGTTCCAAAAAAACAAAAACAAAACAAAATATAAAAAAAAAATTAGTTTTTTTGTTGTTTTAGCTCAGTGATACAAATCCATTTCACACAGCTGCGTGTAACCTTTCTGTGTGTCACAGTTCAGCACACTCACTCCAATCCATATATTCTGTCCAGGTGACACTTTCTGTACGTCACAGAATACAACCAAGTCATTTGCTACCTGTCACGTATATAGATTGATCCTAAAAATCTCTGTGCGACATTTGTCTGGGTCGCAGTCTAAATAGCCACCGTCAGTAGGGTGTCAGTCAGTTCTACGATAGTTTCTGCACGTCACGTTCCAAAAAAACTAAACTAAAAAAAAATATTAAAAAAAATTAGTTTTTTTGTTGTTTTAGCTCAGTGATACAAATCCATTTCACACAGCTGCGTGTAACCTTTCTGTGTGTCACAGTTCAGCACACTCGCTCCAATCCGTATATTCTGTCCAGGTGACACTTTCTGTACGTCACAGAATACAACCAAGTCATTTGCTACCTGTCACGTATATAGATTGATCCTAAAAATCTCTGTGCGACATTTGTCTGGGTCGCAGTCTAAATAGCCACCGTCAGTAGGGTGTCAGTCAGCTCTACGATAGTTTCTGCACGTCACGTTCCAAAAAAAACAAACATAAAAAATATAAAAAAATATTAAAAAAAATTAGTTTTTTTGTTGTTTTAGCTCAGTGATACAAATCCATTTCACACAGCTGCATGTAACCTTTCTGTGTGTCACAGTTCAGCACACTCGCTCCAATCCGTATATTCTGTCCAGGTGACACTTTCTGTACGTCACAGAATACAACCAAGTCATTTGCTACCTGTCACGTATATAGATTGATCCTAAAAATCTCTGTGCGACATTTGTCTGGGTCGCAGTCTAAATAGCCACCGTCAGTAGGGTGTCAGTCAGCTCTACCTTAGTTTCTGCACGTCACGTTCCAAAAAAAAACAAAAATCCAAAACAAAATATACAAAAAAAATTAGTTTTTTTGTTGTTTTAGCTCAGTGATACAAATCCATTTCACACAGCTGCGTGTAACCTTTCTGTGTGTCACAGTTCAGCACACTCGCTTCAATCCATATATTCTGTCCAGGTGACACTTTCTGTACGTCACAGAATACAACCAAGTCATTTGCTACCTGTCACGTATATAGATTGATCCTAAAAATCTCTGTGCGACATTTGTCTGGGTCGCAGTCTAAATAGCCACCGTCAGTAGGGTGTCAGTCAGCTCTACCATAGTTTCTGCACGTCACGTTCCAAAAAAAAACAAAACAAAAAAAAACAAAAAAAAATAGTTTTTTTGTTGTTTTAGCTCAGTGATACAAATCCATTTCACACAGCTGCGTGTAACCTTTCTGTGTGTCACAGTTCAGCACACTCGCTCCAATCCATATATTCTGTCCAGGTGACACTTTCTGTACGTCACAGAATACAACCAAGTCATTTGCTACCTGTCACGTATATAGATTGATCTTAAAAATCTCAGTACGACATTAGTCTGGGTCGCAGTCTAAATAGCCACCGTCAGTAGGTTGTCAGTCAGCTCTACGATAGTTTCTGCACGTATCGTTCCAAAAAAACAAAAACAAAAAAAATATAAAAAATATTAAAAAAAATTAGTTTTTTTGTTGTTTTAGCTCAGTGATACAAATCCATTTCACACAGCTGCGTGTAACCTTTCTGTGTGTCACAGTTCAGCACACTCGCTCCAATCCGTATATTCTGTCCAGGTGACACTTTCTGTACGTCACAGAATACAACCAAGTCATTTGCTACCTGTCACGTATATAGATTGATCCTAAAAATCTCTGTGCGACATTTGTCTGGGTCGCAGTCTAAATAGCCACCGTCAGTAGGGTGTCAGTCAGTTCTACGATAGTTTCTGCACGTCACGTTCCAAAAAAAACTAAACTAAAAAAAAATATTTAAAAAAATTAGTTTTTTTGTTGTTTTAGCTCAGTGATACAAATCCATTTCACACAGCTGCGTGTAACCTTTCTGTGTGTCACAGTTCAGCACACTCGCTCCAATCCGTATATTCTGTCCAGGTGACACTTTCTGTACGTCACAGAATACAACCAAGTCATTTGCTACCTGTCACGTATATAGATTGATCCTAAAAATCTCTGTGCGACATTTGTCTGGGTCGCAGTCTAAATAGCCACGGTCAGTAGGGTGTCAGTCAGCTCTACCATAGTTTCTGCACGTCACGTTCCAAAAAAACAAAACAAAAAAATATAAAAAAAAATATAAAAAAAAATTAGTTTTTTTGTTGTTTTAGCTCAGTGATACAAATCCATTTCACACAGCTGCGTGTAACCTTTCTGTGTGTCACAGTTCAGCACACTCGCTCCAATCCGTATATTCTGTCCAGGTGACACTTTCTGTACGTCACAGAATACAACCAAGTCATTTGCTACCTGTCATGTATATAGATTGATCCTAAAAATCTCTTTACGACATTTGTCTGGGTCGCAGTCTAAATAGCCACCGTCAGTAGGGTGTCAGTCAGCTCTACCATAGTTTCTGCACGTCACGTTCCAAAAAAAACAAAAATCCAAAACAAAATATACAAAAAAAATTAGTTTTTTTGTTGTTTTAGCTCAGTGATACAAATCCATTTCACACAGCTGCAGTGTAACCTTTCTGTGTGTCACAGTACAGCACACTCGATCCAATCCGTATATTCTGTCCAGGTGACACTTTCTGTACGTTACTTAATTAAACCAGACTGAACAAGTTTGTGGGTTTCAGTACACCAGGCCCGTTTATTTTTATTTTTTATATCATACACTTATATACAGAAAATGTTGAACCCCAGGGCTAAGGGTCTAGGACGAGGGCTCGGGCGTGGGCATTCAATTACTGCAGGGTCAGAGGCCGTGGTCCTGGGCAGGGTGAGACAGTACCTGCTGATGAGGGAGCTGTGGAACGCCGCAGAGCTACACTCCCTAGCTTCATGTCTCAACTTACAGGGACACGTGGTAGAGGACTGTTGAAACCACAACAGTGCGAACAGCTGATCTCGTGGATTGCGGACAATGCTTCAAGTAATTTGTCCACCAGTCAGTCTTCCACGCAGTCCACCCACGTTACCCAAGGGAGCACTCCTCTGGCTCCTCCACCTCAACCTCCTATCCCCCAGTCTGCCCCCTCCCAGGAAAATTTGGAATGCGATCCGGCATACTCTCAGGAACTGTTTTCTGGACCCTTCCCAGAGTCACAAACCACTTCTCAGGTTGCTGCTGACCTCGTTCCCGATGCCCAAGTTTTCCAACTGTCGCAGTCTGTGGGTGATGATGATGATGATGACAATGTTGAGTTAGTGGAAGAAGTTTGTATAGAGGTGTCGGACGATGAGGAGACACGGTTGTCAGACAGTGGTGAAGTTGTTGCTAGGGGAGGAATTCCGAGGGGGGAGCAGACTGAGGAATCGGAGGATGACGAGGTGACTGACCCAAGCTGGGTTGATATGCCGAGTGAAGACAGTGCTTCTGAGGCGGAGACGAGTGCTGCACCAGAAGCAGGTTGTAAGAGGCAGTGGTGTGGCCAGAGGGAGAAGCAGGGCCAGAGCTGGTGCATCAGCAGCAACTGTTTCACGTAGTGAAGCTCCCGTGGCGAGGCCTAGATGTTCGCAAGTCTGGAGGTTCTTTAAAGAAAGTGAGGATGACCGACGGACTGTGGTGTGCAACCTGTGCCACCAGGATCAGCAGGGTGCCACCACTACTAGCCTAACCACCACCAGCATGCGCAGGCATATGAGTGCTAAACACCCCACTCAATGGAACCAAGGCCGTTCACCACCTCCTGCGGGTCACACCACTGCTCCTTCCCCTGTGTCACTCGCTGCCTCTGCTAGTCAACCCTCTGCGTCACTCGCTGCCTCTGCTAGTCAACCCCCTGCCCAGGACCCCGGCACGAGCGCCTCCCGCCGGAAAACCACACCTTCGCCTCCACGATCCTCCACAGTGTCCACCAACGTGTCCCAGCGCAGCGTTCAGCTGTCTTTACAGCAGACGCTGGAACGCAAGAGGAAATACAGTTCCACCCACCCACATGCCCAAGCCCTCAACGTCCACATCTCCAAATTGCTTAGCCTGGAGATGCTGCCCTATAGGCTGGTAGAGACCGAGGCCTTTCGCAATCTCATGGCGGTGGCTGCCCCTCGGTATTCGGTCCCCAGCCGCCACTATTTTTCCCGATGTGCCGTCCCAGCCCTACACCAGCACGTGTCACAGAACATCATCCGTGCCCTGACCAACGCTGTTTCTGAGAAGGTCCACCTAACCACGGACACGTGGACAAGTGCTGCCGGGCAGGGACACTATATCTCACTGACGGCACATTGGGTTAACTTGGTGGAGGCTGGACCGAGAATGACCCTGGGGCCGCTCATGTACTGCCCACACCGAGGATTGCGGGGCCTACCTCGGTCACGGTCTCTCAGACGTACTATGCCTCCTCCTCCTCCGACCCCTCCTCCTCCTCCACCGAATTACCATCCGTGGGCACGGCACCTTCAGTCGGTAGCTCTAGGCGCAGCAGCAGTGCCGTGGGAAAGCGCCAGCAAGCGGTGCTCAAACTGCTGAGCTTAGGTGACAAAAGGCACACCGCCCAAGAGCTGTTACAAGGCATCACGGCGCAGACCGATGTGTGGCTGGCACCGCTGAACCTCAAGCCAGGCATGGTTGTGTGTGACAATGGGCGTAACCTGGTGGCGGCTCTGCAACTCGGCAGACTGACACATGTGCCATGCCTGGCCCACGTGTTCAATCTAATAGTTCAGCGGTTCCTCAAGACATACCCCAATCTGTCTGATTTGCTAACCAAGGTGCGCCGCATCTGTGCGCATTTCCGCAAGTCGACTACAGATGCTGCCACTCTCAGGGCAGCGCAGCGCCGCCTACAACTGCCCGCTCACCGACTGTTGTGCGACGTGCCCACGAGATGGAATTCAACATTAAACATGTTATCCAGAGTTTACCAGCAGCGCAGAGCGATTGTAGACTGCCAGATGTCAACTTCCACCAGAACTGGTAGTCAGGTCAGTCAGATTCCTCAAGTCTACAATGAGAGTGGACGTGGATGTCTGATATCTGCCAGGTGTTGAGCAACTTTGAGGAGTCAACACAGATGGTCAGCGGCGATGCCGCCATTATCAGCCTCACCATCCAGCTGTCTTGCCTGTTGAAAAACTCACTGCTCAGCATCAAGTCGGATGCTTTGCGCTTGTCACAAGAGACAGTGGAGGAAGATATGTCGCTTGATAGCCAGAGCACCCTCCGGTCTGTTTCTCAGCGCGTATCGGAGGAGGGGGATGAGGATGAGGAGGAAGAGGAGGAGAATGTCGGCGAGACAGTAGAGGGTACCAGTGCTCAGTCCTTAACTCTTGAGCGTGTATGAGCTGAAGAGGAGGACTTGGAGGAGGAGGAGGAGGAGGAGGAAATGGAGAGTCAGGCCAGTGAGGAGAGGGAATTCTTGCGTGTTGGGACTCTGGCGCACATGGCAGACTTCATGTTAGGCTGCCTATCCCGTGACCCTCGCGTTAGAAGAATTTTTTCAAACACCGATTACTGGGTGTTCACTCTCCTGGACCCACGGTACAAGCAGAACCTTTCCACTCTCATCCCTGCAGAGGAAAGGAGTATGAGAGTGAATAGATATCAACAGGCCCTGGTGCACAAGCTGAAACAATTCTTCCCATCTGACGCCGCTAGCGGCAGAGGGCATGGTTCTGTGGGCCAAGTAGCGGGGGAGAGGAGGCGAGCAGGCAGCTTGTCCAGCACTGTCAGGGGAACGCTCTCCAAGGCCTTTGCCAGTTTTATGTCACCCCAGCAAGACACTGTCACCTGTCCCCAGTCTAGGCAGACAGAAAGATGGTGAGGGAGTACCTAGCTGACCATACCAACGTCCGTAGCGATCACTCTGCTCCATACAACTACTGGGTTTCAAAGCTGGACACGTGGCCTGAACTGGCGCTGTACGCCTTGGAGGTGCTGGCCTGCCTGCCGCTAGCGTGCTGTCAGAGCGGGTATTCAGTGCAGCTGGTGGCGTCATCACCGATAAGCGTACACGCCTGTCAACTGACAGCGCTGACAGGCTGACGCTTATTAAAATGAACAAAGCATGGATTTCACCGGAATTTAAATTTCCTCCGGGGGAAAGCAGCTAAAGATTTAACATAACTTATGTATCCGATTCCTCTTCTCTACTCCTCCTCCTCCTCCTCCTCCTCCTCCATATCGTCTTTGCCTAACGCTGACCAAAAAAACGCCATTTTTCAGAGGACCAACTGGCACTCTTTTACCACAATTTTTCAGGAGGGCCACCTACAGGCCCTCTGTCCAAACAATTTTCTTCGGAGGTCCACCTACAGGCCCTCTGTCCAAACAATTTTTTCTGGAGGTCCACCTAGGCCCTCTGTCCAAA